>PVIC010028337.1:0-23277 GCA_004025085.1 Thryonomys swinderianus
AACTCAGCAATCCTCCTGTCTCTGCCTCCCGAGTGCTGGGATGACAGGCACGAGCCACCACGCCTGGCGAACACATCTTAATTCTTTTGTTCATCCCGTCCCCTTTCCATCTCTTGATGCTTTTTCCATCTGAGGAAGGTCTATCTCCCTATTTCTTATGATCTCTCTTTTATTTTGCTCTTCTTTCTAGTTCTCCACATTACCTCTTTGGCAAAGCCTATTGTGATGATTTTGCATAATACGCCCAATGAAGCCACACTGAGTTACAGCCATACAGTTTGAGTTTGAATCTGGACTCTATCATTTGACACATCACTCAGACCAGCCTGTTTTCTCAGTCCATCAATAAAAAGGAGATGGCAAACGTAGTACCTCCTGGCACTGTGATGGCAACATGAGTCAATTACTACAGGGGAAGCACTTGGTCTTAGTAAGTGCTTCATAACGATTAGCTATTTTAATATAGTATCGTCCAGTCCTGTCTTTATGTTCTGATGTGTTCTTCAATTACAGAATTTATTTTAATTGCACTTGACTCTCCTTATGTCAGTGCCCACTACGGAGACAGCCACTTAGTTTACAGGCCATGGCACGCTCTCTTCAGACGTATCCGAAAATCAAACACAGTTGAGGGCATTAGTATTCAGTGGATATAAAATGAATAAGTTAGTGAAGCAACCCAGGAAATAATATGCCAAAGCCATTTCTAAACGTCTTTGTTGTGCAAGCCGAGTAGTATTTATTCTGCCGCCAAGTATTTGTGGATTTGTGTTGTTGAAAAAAAATATAAAAATCATTCTAAGTTAGGTCTTACCTCTAAAAGTAGTTTGGAGACCTCTTGTTTATGCTATTGCCTTCCCATCACTCTGGAAAAGCCATCATTCCTTTTAGTCTTTGTTTTACCTGTTCAGTTCATGATTGATTTGAGTATTTATTGTTTTACTCCATATTTTATTTTGTCCCGATTTACATATACAATTCAGCATTAGAAAAAAGTTTTTAATTATCTTCAATGGTCTTTAAGAATTAAAGTAATCTTTTGTGTTCCCTGAGAGGAGGTTTGCTTCATTTGCTCTTTTCTCTTGAAAAATGCTGTTTTCTAATGCCTTTGTAGTAATTGAGATTGAAGGGTGGGTGAGAGAAAAATCTGGATACTTTCTTTTCTGGGTCACTTTACATGAAGAGTTCTTTACAGCCATGTTCAGATGATTTATGTATATATTGTAACCACAGTAGCAGCAATTACAGAGCTGTTCCTCACATTTAACCTGCGTCCTTATGAGTGGCCATTCCCAGGCTGCTGAACTTAACATCTGCTGTTTTGCTCTTCTAACATCCAAATAGGCTAAAGAGTCAAAAAAGGCAAAAGTCTGACTTGCTTATTTTCACTGGTAAGGTAGGATGTGAGTGTTTGTTTATGAGTAGGTATACTTTAAGTTTTAGTTTGCATAACCCAAAACAATCTGCTTCTTAATTTTTATATAACTAGGACAAATATCTTTCTCTTTTTTCCATAATTAAGAAGCAGACAGAAGAAAATGTAATGACTTTCCTTTTGTTGTTTCTTAGGCATTTTCAGCCTACCAGACACATTAATAATACTTGAAATTAAATATTGTTCATAATATTTGAAAGTTGACAGATTAAGACCAATAGAATCAAAATACCTGTGAAATGAGGGGAAGGAATAAATATGATTCTGAAAGAAAATAAAAGAACACGTATATAGGGGGTGGGGAGGTGTGGGAGGGGATATGGGTAAAAATGAGAATTGACTGTGTCATGTATTGGAACAAATTCCCCGATGTTATGTGTGATTGTGAGATGTATGCAAATTGTATCAATAAAGAATACAATTTAAAAAAGAAATCACTGCATCTAAAAATAAATTTAATCAATGATCAACAATTCTAGATCTAATTATTAGTTAAATCATTGAACCACTGATTCTTCAAATAATAAATGAGAGCAGAGTCCAGCGACCCAACCAATGCTTCTTTTACGCTGGCTTCCTTTGTAGCCCCCCATCCCCTTCCTCACTTTTAGTATGAGCTCTCATCATTTCTAACCTTCTCCTCTTTATCAGACACTCTGCTCTAACCCCAGCATTCTGCGCGGGGCTGGCCACTTCTCCACTCCCAAAATTATCTCCTCTACTCATTACTTCGACCACCCATCTTCTCTTCTGTGGCACTTTTATGTTTTACACGTAGAAAGTATCTCCCCATCTCCAGCTTCATGGCACTGAGAGAACACGAAACTTTACTGTTTCATCCCCTGCAGCACACACCTAAATCTCTTGCCACCCATCTCCCCAAGATGCCTACGATTACAGTGTGGAAAGCTCTGCCTTGGCTCTGGGAGCTCCATTCTCCTTCTCTGAGAATGCCTATCCGAGCTTCCGGAGCGCCGCGGCCTCGGGACAGCGAATCTTCTTATGCACCAGCTCTCGAGGATCCTGGCGAAGCGTCAGGAAGCTCAAGCAGAAGGCACGCGCTTCTCAGGACTTAGCCTTAGAACGTCCACAGCATCACCAGTGCGGCCCCTATTGTTCGAGGAAATCACTGAGGCCAGCTACAGATAAAAGGGAAAGAAGTCCAGTTCTGCCTTTTGAGGTTGGGATACACAAATATATATGACATAAGCTCCACAAGTGAAAAGATAATTTACAGGAAGACATTTGATAAATAATTTTTAGTCACAGTAATGATTTTCCTGATCTTAAGAAAGCCTACTTTTTGAAAACATTGATTTTGCATAAAGTGTATATTCACTTGATAAAATATTCAAACCCGAGAAAAAGTCTCTGTGTATTCACTTTCCTAAAACATGCTCAGCACTTTTTATTTTTTGAAGCTAAAGAGACTATGGCTTCTTGGGAATAGTTTGCATTTCATCCTTACATGCCTCACAACTGTCTTAGAGCTCGGTATGTGTAACTTACGTATTGATTTCATTGAATTGAATTAGTCCTGCCCTACCGCAGCTCTCCTGTTGAGCTGCCGGAGCCAAATTATTGACCTCCCTGAGATTGCCGGGAAAGAACATGAAATGCAGTCTGACCGGGGTGGATCCAACAGGAGGAAATGGGGCACATGCCTGTTACTATGGCTCCAGGTGGTGGCGTCAATAAATCTTCCTTCATGTTGTGAAATGTTTAAGGGATTCTCCTCTTAGCATAATTCTATTATGCCTATATTACTGCAGGAGTCAGTGTTTCAGATTATTTTTGATGGGCTTTGTGTGTTTTATAGAGGAGGTTGCACACAAAAATGATCCTCCAATGCCATTTAGAGAAAAACCAATCTAATAAGCATCAACAGTAAGTTGAAATCTTACTACTTGACAACTTTCCATGTAGTCAATGAAAGCATCTTTTTAATCATGGATGGAATCTGTTCCTATAAGCTACGATCTTGTTTCTATGTTAATTTCAAATTTGAAAAATTCTTGGCTGAGTAAACTGCTGTACAAGCAGAGACCATTGTTCATTGTATAATGTGAGAATGTGTGCTGCAATTCTTTTACCATATTTCCAGCAGAGAATTTCAGAACTTCAACTGAAAGAATGGGTGTAGTTTGAAATTCATTTTAAGCCTGAGGCAGTTTTTTTTTTGAAACTTACATTACTTCTTAAATGTATTTTTTTGTATTAGAAAAAAAATAATTGTTTCCAAAAGTCTAGTTTACTGTATCTGTACTATTAGGGTAATTCATTTAAGTTATTTTAAACCATCATATCTTTTTATTTAGTTATGTTAATTGGAAATGCTTAAAGTCAAATTAATGTATTGAAATAAAAATACTTTTATATATCTCCACAATATGGTTTCTGTTCCTGGTTTATAAACTTGCACACTAAGGAATAAGATAATGCAATAACTCACCAAGGTCATTTAAGACAACAGTATACCTGTATAAGTTAATACTATTTCATTATTCATTCTACCACTTTATAGATATTTTTACCTTGTGTCTACCTTTAAATATTTTTTCCATATATTTAATGCATTAATTTTATAGTCTCTCCATTGAAGAGTCATTGTTTACCTGGTAATTTGTCCTAATAGCTAGCCATTTTTTATTCATTTTATGTACTTATAGTTATTTTTATTATTAAATTATTTATTTGTATGCATATACACAACATTTGTGTATATATAGATTTTTTCAGTTTCATACCCTTTGTACCCTCACCCCAGCACCTCCTAAGAACTTGAAAGTAACTTGGTTTTCCGCTGATTCTTTCCTTCCATTTGGCAACCATTTTATTTCCCTGTTTTGAAGTGATGCAGTGAGAGAAAAATGGCTGCCTTTTGTTTATTTCCTTGTACATTAGCATGATGACATCATCAATGATATTAACAACAATGTACACATCTTTAAGAATCCAGAGTAAGGACCACTTTGTTTCCTTTCTTTCTTATCTTTTTTTTTTTAATGCCCTAAGGTCTTGTAGCTTTACCATAGCTCTTGTGCGCAGAGGGAAAAATGAACATGAACATTTTGGAATAAATGTTTGAAAATGATGACATGTAAAACAAATGTAAATATATGTTTTAATGTTAAGAAAAGGCCTCTATATAAGTGCTGAAACGTTCTAGGTCAATGATAATTACTCCAGATTGTATCAGAAAGGAAGATGTCGTGATATTATATTTAAAGACTGAACTTTTTGACTACACGTGGCTATTCTGGGTTAAATTTTTTAAAAATTTTCAGTTGACAATACAAGTTTACATTGCTATTTTTTCCAGACAGCAATTTCTTATTGATTGATGACTAAAGTAGGTTTGTGAGTATATTTATAAATATGGCATACATAATATATACACACACACACACACACACACACATTCTTTTCAAGTTTATTGAATTATTCACAATCATTACTAAAATGTATTGTATATCTAACTATAGAGAAAAATATTCTCCTAAGAATTTCACTGGACCAACCAATATGCTTTCAAATAATTTAATTCAGACAGAATATTAAAGCAATAAGAAATACATTTTTTCTTAAATTTAAATAGTTTTTATATGGAAATCCACAATCTGTTCTCTATTTCAGGAAAAATAATTTTAGATAATTTAAAAATAATTTAGGAAGATGATTGTTTCTTAATGTACACATATACTTACACATAAATACCTATGCAGCCGAAAGTTCCTGTAAATATTAAGTAGTCCTCTCTGCAGGAACTTGTTAGCACTGCAATTAGGTAAGGTAAACCATATGCTTTATTGAGGTAAGCTGTCTAAAATAAGTTACTGCGATTTTAAGAATTAATATGAACCATATGTCCTTTAGATCTTTAGCTTGAAATCTTCATTGTTCTTTTAAGGCAGCTGTTCTAGGAATGTGTCATCTTTTGAAAAAATAAATTAATCATCCACCTCATTTATATACATCAATACCAGAGAGTCACCCTCATCTACTTTATCCCAAAGAATTAGTATATCTCTTTTTACTCATAAATAGCATCTTTCAGTGATTGAGATTTTAATTGGGGAGATTTGAGGGAAACAGCACTCATTCTTTTAAGAAAAAAGAAAGAACCCCAGCATTCAAAAGGTTAAAACATATTGTCAAATCATGTATTAGAGCAATAGCCTTTAATAACGTTTTTGTAATGGTACTTTGAGAGAGGGGAAGGTAGGAAATGGCTTTTTGAAATTCTCTGTCCTTAAATGATTTTTCATTTTCTTACTAAAATAAAAACAGACAACTTTTGAATGCTTGCTCAAACATTCTCTATAGTAATAATTTAAAAAATCCTGTGCTGGGATTTCCATAAATTGTGCTACGTTAATGACTTAGAGCAGTTGCCTAATCTGTTATTTCTTTCTGCTAGTAGACTTCAGCTGATAAAAATACCCATAAACTCAGTGAAGTCAGTGGCACGCCAGGCTTTCTCAGACAAAACTCCATGTGATCACATATAGGCAGCCTCAGTGAGGCCGATGCCAGGCAGCAAGCAGTAGGTAATGAGTCTTTGTGCAGAGTGAAGCTCTTGTCGCTGAACAATAAAGCATATGGTACCAGCAATAAAACACGGGGCTGGGAAATTTAAGAAGATTCCGCTGAAGCAGGAAGAATGGTGCCCTCCGTGATGCTGACACATATTATAAAATGATAATCAATTTATTTTGGATCCTAATGAATAAAGAGTACAAGGATTAAGACTACAGCTATTGGAACAGGTCGGTGATTTTATAAATTCTTTCAACACTTCCTTGTGTTTGATTGAATTTAAATTAGGATGGGCTGATGTGTGTTTTGCCTTAAACAAAAACTTTATAAGATATTCATGGTGGGTAATATGACAGATGCACTTGAACTGACCCAACATGATCAGATTTTTGATGTAGTCAGATACGGGAGAGAAATTTTGGTATCATTATATTAAGCTGAAAAGTTATTTATTCTATTTTAAAATGTATGCCAAAGAAAAATTTCATCTGGTAATTTCTAATCTTCTGTGTATGCAGAAAAACAAAACACTATGAGTAATAAATAGCTCAACTGAAAAGGTTCAAATGTACATTTTGCAGCATCAAAAAAATCTGTATTGCAATAGTTTAGATCTTATAAATTAGATTAACCATGCAAGATATCTTGATTTTTTTAGTATGCTGCATTTTAAAATACTTAAACGAAAAAATTTTAAAGCAAAAAATATTGAAATAGCTCCATTTAAAATGCAACTATACTGTATTAATATTCATCTATGTTAATTTGTATGTGCTTTTCATTTTTATGTTGTTTCTTTTGACAAATAGATGTGATTATTACATAAAACCATTTCTTTTATAGACTATTAATTCACATATAAATAAAACAAATTAGCTTATTTTTAAAAACAAGAATGGATTAATTATGTAATGATGCATATTTCCATTGGTTCATCATTTTAAAGGGAGGAATATATGCCTTAACGTTTATTGAGAAAAATACACACACACATGACATTTATCCAGAAAATAAACGTTAGGTTTAGGGCCAATATAGAAGTTTTTGTATCAAACATTGCTCTGTATAGGAAGCCAAGAGAAGAAATAACTAGTAGGTAATAGCACAGCACTAGATATCTTTGCCAAAGACAGACAAGCATTACTGCTATGTGCATCTTTAAATACATAGGTTAACTTTGCTCTATATTTTATTGCCATATTATTTTAAAAGCATCCTGGGACTTAAATTCTTTGCCATTAATTTGTGGATTCCATTTAGGATGATCATCTTTAAGGCACTTGGGCACATTTAACGTTTTACAGGATCAGTATAGTGACTTCATGTTTTTGTATAGTGTCTAATATAAATTTACGCCCGTAAGATGCTGTTTAAACCAGCACAACAAAAGAAATAGCCATGTGACTGATTGTATGTCTAATGCATATTTAATGTTCTTTAAAAGCTGTGTCTCCAAAACAAGAGAAGTTAATGAAAATTTTAAATTGGCTCCTGCACGTATTTAAATGAAGTATTTGACTATTTGGGTTTCCTTGGTTACCACAGTCACTGCAGACAGCTTCCTTCGGCGGGGAGAGGCTAAAGGGTGAGAGCAGGGTTTGAAACAAACGTTGAAATGATGTATCCATTCATAGAGCGGGGGAATGTCAGCCCGCCAAGCCCGTGCCCACTCCCCACCGCGCATCCGCTGCCCGCGAGTCAGGTGCCTGGCAGGACTGCGGCTCCACAGTCCTTACCCAGCATTCCGTCTCCGCGGCTGGAGCCCCGCCGGAGCCTTATGCAAATGAGACCAGCTCCCAGGCTTTGACTGCAGGAGCGGGAGGAGGGGGCAGAAGGGGGTTCAAAGGTCACAGGGCTGGTGGAAAGCTGGCTCGGTTGCTGGAGAAAAATGTATCCTAGGCTCCTCTGCAGTAGTGTTTTGTAGCAGTTCAATGAAGTGTGATTTATTTCCGAGAGCGAAGATTTTGCAGCGTGTGTGCCGTAGTCACTTAAAGTGCGTGCAGGTACGGTGACATTGCCTGATGCGCTGGGTTTATTTCCATGAAAGACACTGACGGGGATTGGCTATTTAAATTCATTGTGGCATTTGGCAGGGTATTCCTGGTTTTCAGGCTTTCCTTGACTCAGAATTCTTTTTTTTTTTCTTTAATGTGTTTACTATTCGAAACTTGAGATTTTTGTTGTTGTTGTTGTTCTGACGGAATAATTTCAAATGAGAATATTTGGGTTGGACTTAAAGATAATTTCATTTTCTGAATAAGTTTGCGGTCGTAGACAGCTATCTGAGTTGAAACGTTGCGATAAACATCGACTTACATCTTTTAGTGGAATCTCAGATTTTAGGAAATGTGATTGAAATCAGTGCAGAGTTCCCAGCCTGAGAATCTTATGAGGTATCTGGAATTAGATAATGGAGTTCTTTTGTTCATGTCCCATATAACACCATAAGGATAGTTTTAATAAGTTGTATTTTTATCTTACTGTAAGAGAACATTTTTGTTTTGAGAGTTTTTCTTGTATAGTTTATTGCTATATGTCTTATTAGAAAAATCATTTCTTATTTTGAGGTCACAGCCCTTGAATCCTAATTTGATTTTGCTAATTATTATTAATTTTCTTTGGGACTTTCAGACAATGCTTTTTGAATTCAACATGTTCAATTCACTATGACTTTTCCTTTCGGTTACATTTGGATTGTAAAGTGATCCTCATAAATGTCACAGGCAGGACAAGTCTTTTTTTCCTTATTCACTAAATATCACACTTTGGTAAAATGTGAGATTACATCATGCTAAAGTCTGTCCTGCACCAAACAGATGTGTACTCACTTTTATTGTTCATATTGCTTTTCAATTTTTACAACATTTTAAAATAAATTTAAAGTGGCACAATACATTTATATTTATTTATATCATTATGAAATTTAAATGTATCAGCTCAGCAGTTGCAATGTTGACTATAGGAAAATGTTATTTTTATATTTCCCAAATGTCTATATTACAGGTTGTAAGTGTATCAAATATATAGAAAAAGATGAAGAGACAAATACCATTTAGTTATGAAACTGCTTTTTTGTTTTACATTGGCATAAGACATTTAAAAACTAATTTTAGGATGTTTACACACAAATAATTGGTATATACATAGATAAACTTAATTATTTTCTTTGCACTGGGAAAGGGATGTTAATTTTATTATAATGATTAAGACGTACTACCTTGACAACAATATCTTTAAGTGAAGAGGGAGGGTTTGCAAGGATCCAAAACAGGAAGATGGCCATTTAAAAGTGAAGGACAATTATTTCAAATATTTATAAAATTCACTTTGTAGTGGTTATTCATCACCAGATTGTCAGCCTTTATCACTCTGTGGGGACATTATGACACTTATCCAGGATCCTGAGATTAACTGGATAAAGGAACTTATGTTTTGCATGCTTTAAAAATCATAAAACTACCTTTTGCTCCTAAACACTTTGTCTTTTGAAACTTACAGAGATTTCAACTAAAGTGAGTATATTTTAAAGTAATTGTTTCCTTTCTCAGTTGGTCAGAATATACTGGCTTCTGGCCCAAACAATACTTTGATTTATGCATATATATATATACATATATATCAGATATAACATTATACATATTATATATGTTCAAACAGACACAAAGTGATTCATATTATCTAACTGTATTTCATGTAACAATTTTTAATTAAAAAATATTCTACTTCTAGCTTAGGTAGTGCCTGTAGTTTGTTTCTACTGACCTCTGTGTGTGCTTGAAGCAGAAGGAGGAAAAAAACCAAGGTTAATATTCATTCAGGCAGTCAGATACTTTTAACTTTGCAAATGCAACTGCTGCCAGTAAGCACATTCTGAATATAGAAATTAACAGCACAGGGTAAGGAAAAAAGAGCTTCTGAAGATTTTTGGAGAAAACGTGATAATAGATAAATGTGAAATAAAGAGAATTGTTGTGCTTCTGTGAGCCACAAGAGAGCTATATATGTCCTGCAGCTAATTTATGGCTTTGAATATCCTAGATAATTTATGTCTTTATGCAAATTCACTCTAAACTTTGAAGTCTTTTTGCATTAGATTGAGCCATGCTACTTCCATACAAATCTCAGCAGCTTGTACATAGTAAGCCTATGGTCTGGGTATCTAAATATACATAAAAATGTATTTATGTAAATACAATTCAAATCAAATTTGAAGAGTGAAAGAGTAAATAGAATAAACTAAAAGAAATCCTCGGGGATATACAGTTAGTATACTTAAAGAAATAGTGTTGTATCAGACTTCAAAGGAATCTTTAAGGATTTTTCAAAACTGAATTTCCTGCTTTCTGATTACCAGTCTGTCTTTGTCATCATTTGAAACTAGAGACCATATTGTAAGCTTGGAAAAGATTTTAGGGCAAACATGTTGTTCTCAGTCTAGCAGTATGGTACATAGTCTAAAATTTACAAATAACTGTTGTCATCTCAAAATTTCATGTGTAGGTTTTAAGTTTTATTATAACTATACTTCTCCTCATGAACTTCTGAAGCCTATGAAATAGAAAGAAGAACAAAACTATTTGTAATACGAAAAAGGAAAATGCTCGAAGTAATTATTGGATATCCAAAACAAAATACATTATTTTAACATAGCATTTCTCAAGAAACACTCAAACAGTTGACCTTTGACTACCTATTATAGAATTTAAATAAAATTGTATCAGTTTTGTCAAAAAATAAAAACCTAATAAAACTATAAAATGATTTAAAAGTCTTATTAGACCTATAGAAATACTATAATGACATTTTATCTAGTGTACTATGCAATTTTTCAAACAGCTAAAATTTATGAGTCCAATGATCATTTAAAAATACTAATAGCTTTCATGGGTGCAAAATATAACATACATCATTCTGTCTTATTGAAAAAAGAGGACATCAATTTAGGATTTTTAATGACATCAGAATCATTATCTGCACTATTTTATTCACCTACTACAAAGAATAAAACTATTCCCCAACTGCTCTGCATCACGAAAAATCCTTTCACTGTAATGTGCTTTCATATGCAATTTTGTACGTTCCTTGGAAGTTTCTCGTCTCCTTTCTCATGTTAATATTTATTATTTTAACACGTAGGTAGGCCTTTTCTGAGAGCAATTTAAACACCAATTTAGTGGCCTTTGTTTTACATTGGATTATAAATCACTTAGACTTTGCTGGGCAAAGGGAGAGAAATAAGCATGCCTCTCTCCTTTTCCTGCAAACAAAACTCCTGGAACATAACACACATATAGTATAATGAGCATAGGAACAAGAAAGAAATAGATTTTATTTTTAGTGTTTCTTATATTCAGGAAAATGAATATTATTGGAATTCAAAATACATGAAGATGTATTCTTATTGATAAATAATCTGTTATGAAGGTATCAACAATAATTTGAAAATCTTTGAAACCTACTACAGAAATGAGGCATCTCTAACAAGGATAAACACAAAACAAAGAAGCTAATCTTTTGCTAGCCTATGACTAATCAGCAGTGCCACGTATCTCAGTTTTTGCTGTTTTGAGGAATCATGTGTAGCCCACCTCACTCCCAAAGCCTGGTTCCACTGTTGGAAAGAGTTGTTGGTTGGGCGATTCTTTATCTGCATATCTTTATCTACTCCTGAATCCACATATTCATGCAGAAATACATTTAGTCACACATGCACATGTTTATGCTCTATATTTCACCCAGTTACAAATGAGGAACATAAGACAATGTGCCATTAACCCTCATTTCTTTGAAAATTCATAGCCAAAGCACCGTATGTATGTGTGTGTGTGTTATGATGTATGAGACAGCTGATATAATTCAGTAGACACAGTATTCTCACGCACTCTGAAGAACTTTGGAGTTCTGAAGGAATGTTGGTTCTATGAAGTGAATGTTAAAAGATATTCTATAAGAATAAGAACTAGTTCAAAATATTTGAGGAAAAACTTCAAATTCTGGTCCTTTTTTGAACATCAGCATTTTAAATGGCCTGAGAATTCTTACTTTAAGAAACATAGGTTATTTTATTTAATATAATAGGGCCTCTTAAATACAGGACAACTCACAAACAACTAAAGAAACACCACTTATACAATACTGTAGATATTTCTCTTGATAGTAGATATTTTTATTATATAGTTAATTGTGTATGTGATTTCAGGCTGTATCCTGAAGTGTAATGAGGCTCAATTGTGAAGAGGAGAATGGTTGAGAACTGAAGTTTAAGTACCATCTCTCATGTTATTTCTAAAACATGTTCTGTAATTTACAAACCGTGTGGTCTTTGGCAGAGTATTTTAAATCTGTAAGCTTTATCTCCTTCATCAGAAAAGTAGTAATGATAGTGTTTTTTGTTTTAGTTTGGTTTGGTTTTTTTGAGACAGGGTCTCGCTTTGTAGTTCAGGCTGGGGCTGACCTCACTGTGTAGCCCAGGCAAGCCTCGAACTCAGCATTCCTCCTGTCTCTGCTACCCGAGTGCTGGGATTACAGGTGTAAGCCACCATGCCTGGCACTGTGGTATGTGGTACTGATTGCTGGTGGGTGTGAGTCACCACCCCTAGTAACATTGTATGTGGTTACAGGGGATCAAACCAGGGACCTTGTGCTTGCTAGGCAGGCACCAGAACCACTGAGCTAAATCTCCAGCCCATTAATGATAGTTTTTATATCAAAGAGATTTATGACAATGGAATGATGTGATACATGGGTGACACATAATACGAGCATTTATAAATGATCACTAATATTAATATTTTTCAGCTCATAGTAGTTGATTCCCTGATGCATGTTCAATAAAGCCCATAGTTACAGAGAATCCTGGTGAAATACTTTAAATTTTCAGTGAATAAAGAGATGAATTTTCCAAACTTGAACTCTATTAGAGGTTACAACAGGTAGATCTGAGAGATAATGCTTAGCATTCTGAGGAGGCCAGTAGAAAACAAGGTCACCAGGGTTACCAAGGTTCAAATGACACGTGGCTTTATAGATACCTTGAATCTTTCTAACAGGAAGCCCAGTCTCTAAAATAACTTCAGGTAAGGTATTGCAATATGTACAATTCTGAAGTCTCATATTGTGTATACTTTACTTTTTTCAATTTTCATCTTAGTGCTACCATTTTTCCATGTTGACTTTGTACAATTAAACAGAAATTTTTCATCTCCCTATTTCATGAAAATGTTCAAAGGAAAAGGGGGGATGGGGGCAGGGGAATCAAGGAGGGCAAAGAAAAAACAGATGGTTAAAAATGGAAACATAGCTTATGGATATAGGGGTTGGGTTGTGGGAGGACAAGGGGAACAGGAAAAAGTGAGAATGAAGATATGTCACGTACAGGTACAAATTCTCAATGATGATTATGATCATGATGTATACCTAAAATGTACTCATAAACTCAATAAAGGGAAAAAATTGTAACAAAGAAGGAAGTTTTTCATTTCTGCTCCATCCAGAGTTTCTGTCTTAAACATAGACTGTAAGTTGTTTTATTTCAGAAGTCAAGGGTATATTAGGTTCTATATAATGATATAAAAGTCCTAGTTTGTTTGACTGTGAAATAATTTTTCTGTCACTGATTTAATGCTACTGTAAACTTCTTGTGAATCCTAATATAATACTCACCTATATTATATTAATTTAGTCACATCTTTTTTCCCAATAGAAATTTAGAAAATATGCCCACATTTTTATTTACATATTATTTTAATAGTAGCATTACTCCACATACATTTTTTTTTTGAGACAGGGTCTCTCTTTGTAGTTCAGGCTGGCCCTGAGCTCACTAGCCCAGGCAATTCTCAAACTCAGCAATCCTCCTGTCTCTGCCTCCCGAGTGCTGGGATTACAGGCGTGAGCTACCACGCCCGGCTGCACATACATTTTTGATAAATATATATTAACAAGTTTTGGATACACTCATTGAAAATCACTACTCTATTTTGGAAATTGTTTGAAGGGCAAAACTCTAAACATTATTTTCCAGCTTTTCAAACATTGTAAGACATTATTGTGAGTTATCTGTATTGTGAACAAGTTTCCATTTGTGCTAGTAAAACATTCACCAAGACTTGAAAAATCCAGGTATTTAATCTTACCCTGCATATTATTTTTAGTAATTGCTGCTTAAGTCAGTGTTCGCACCAAGTTGCATGACTATTGTTCTTTGCCTTAGATAGTGAAAATATATATCTTGCCTGAGGTGATTGTCTATGTACTATGTTTGGCAAGATTCCAGTGCTTCGATGAGAATGTTTCTCAAGTCGATCTTATTTTCTTCTGACGTCCACTTTAGAATACTTTATGAGAGAAATGTATTTGTAAAGTTCTTTTTCTTCCCACTATTCTGAAGATTACTCTAAAAGAAAAAGGTATCATAGCACCATAAGTACCTTCTTATCTACACTGGTTATTCTATTTTACTGCTCAATCAGAAGCTTTCCAATTTTAGTATATGTGCTGCCGAAGCGAGCACAATCAAAAGCTTTCTAAAAGAGTGAAGAGAAGCTTTTTAAGTGCTAAGGAGGAAAAATAAGATAATACAATATTAAGTGTGGCAATAACAATATCAAGTGTTGCAATAATAGTACAGCCAAATTCCTTCTCAATTGTGTAATCTTTTTTCATTAATAGGGTAAGTCGGGCCAGTTGTTCCAACAAGTAAGCTAAATACTATTTTTTAGTCTCAACATCAAGCACATAAAATAAATTTTTCATCTATCTTACTTGTGCTTTTGTCATTGGAGTAAAGAAAACAACCTTAGAATAGGCAACTGATCAGCTGTCAACAGTTTTAAAACCTTACCATAATCCTCGCTGGTTTTTCTCTGTGCTGATTAACTGAAAGGATACCCTAAAAGATAAATTTAGGGCCTTCCCTAAATTTTGACTCCCAGACCATTATGGATTCATTTATGCCATTTCTCCAAATGATGAGCAATGATTGGGGCCAAGAAGCATCAAAAACGAGTCCTGGCTTTCTTACACGGACAACAATCCCAGTGGCACCCAGCACGTGGAACACGGAGAGCTTCTTGGGAACCTGAGAGCCCCAAGCATCTCGTCACCACGAGCGAGTCGAGTAGTCATTTATCCCATTATCAGCAGGAGAAAGTCAATTTGCTTTTTTTCTTAGTAGAAACTAAACATGTGAATTGAAAACTTTAATAGAGCTATTAATATACACAAAATTGAGAGAGAAAAAAGAATTCTATCCATCCAAGGGACACAGACCTTGATTATTTTGACTTCTGTTAAACCTGTAACATGCAGATAATTACCTATGTGTGTTTGCAATACATAATAACTACATTCATCGTGGGGAATTGGTACGCGTACATATCTCACTTGATCTTTCAGCTTTATTCCTCCCATCTGCTTCCTGCCATCCCTTCCCCCCTCAGCTCTTCTGACATGATTTGCCAGTGTGGTTTGCACACAGTGAAGGGAAAGGGTAGGAGTAATGAGATTAACAGACCATGCTCAGAGACCTGTGGCTTTGTCATTCCTGCCCAGACAGCGGGGATTTCTCCGTATCAATCTGTTTTTCTAGCCATGATTCCCCCTTATTTTCATAGATGTGGAAACTGAGACTCAGACGAGCTATCCTCTTACTTAAAATTGTCACTTGTTAGAAGCTGACCCAAATATGGTCATGCATTTACTAAGCAAGCACTGGAATACGTGTTCAGTCTACCAAGAAATTAACAGCTGAATGTGAAACAGCAATTTTAAGACTGGGTAATGAAGACTGAGGGAAGCATCGGGCAGTGCTGTGAATACAGAGACCACTATTCCCAGGTTGGTCCTACCCAGAGAAGAGTTAGAAAGCAAAGTCTTCCCTGAAACCTTGAGCAAACGATCTAGACTTATGAAAACTCAGTTTCCTTTACTAAAACTGCCTTGTAGGGTTTGAGAGGTTTCACCGAACAGGTACGAAGTGTCTGGCTCACAGTAAATGTTTCTTAAGTGCTGATTAAAATAACTATAAATAGAATGAAGCAACAATGTAAATTTCTTTGAGGAAAAACACATTTATTTTCTGGGAATGTGCACTTCCACCTACATAACCATTCCTGTTATCAAACCATAAAGTCTAGATAAGGCCAGTTGTTTAAGACTACTAACTCTTGCAGTCTCCAGGAAAGCACTGATGTAGGCAGGGAGTGCCCCCAGGACAGCCAGCAGACCCTGTGGGCACACTTGCCCAGAGGGAATAAGGAAGCTGCAAGGAGCCTGTCCTAGACAGTGGGTGACTCCCCTCAGAGAAGTGGAGGCGACAGATTCTCAAACCTCTTTGATACTTTGAGTTAACATGTTCACAACTAGTCATGTGTTTCTTTCTGGAGACTCAGCCCAATGAGGGAAACTACGCATACTGGTGTAGAGGTTCTAGACCTGGATGTCTGTGAATAGTGGCATTTGTTTGTGCTCGGTCTTTTCTGGGGAGGGTCTTTGTATCTTTCTTCAAATTAGCAAATTGCAAAAATGTTGAGATTTACTACACAAGCAATAAATCAAATCTTTAACTTAAAGTCACCGGTAACTCTGGCATAAGGCACTCATGCATAATTGGGGAACACCACAACCTTTACTTCTCCAAGAGTAATATTTACTAGGTAGTGGTGCCCCTTGGATTCTTGGCTTAAACTGACACCTGGACAGGAAGGTGCATTTGGCTGACTTGTGCTTCTCACTGGCGACTCACCAGCAGCATTTTTCACACTGCTGGTGTCCTGTGGAAACACCTTACGGGATATTACCTCGTAAAATCAGTGCCAAATCCCTCTCATCTTGGCAACAGATATGCTAGTTTCTTGCCAAATGGACCAATGGTCCTAGCATTGTGGAAAAAAAATATTTCCTTAATTTTTTAAAAAACCATAAGCATTCTAAAAAGGTATAAAGTAATAAATGTTTGAGGCATTTTTTTCTGCTCACCCAGGATTTTATTTGAGTGATGTAGAATGATGCTTTGTATTCTGATAAAAAATTACATTAAACATTGCTGTGAAAGGAAAATTTCACAACACACATGTGCATTTTTAATAAAAATACTTTGCATTATAGTTAACATTTTTGTTTTACTGGAAAAGATCCCAGTGGCAAGGGGTTAATGTAGACATCCTGAGTTCTAATCCAGGCTGGCTGAGAATCTTTGGTGCAGTATTAATCTCTGAAGTTTGATTTCTTTAACCATAAAATGAGGATAACATTTACAATATTCAAAGTTCAATAAGATACACATTGTAAAGTAATTGGCACATAATATATCACAGAAATTTAAATGCTCTCTGTTTTTCCTATCTTTTTACATAATGGTCTCTTGTTTTGTATTTTTCCTCATTTGCTAATTTTATGCTAGTAAAAGAAGCATAAAAATATAAGTGATATAAATAGAATTGTACTAAATATTGGGAATAAATAGTAGAATAAACAAAGCAAGCACAATTGTATAAACTTCTCTGTTGGGTTTAAATGAATACATAGCTCCCATTTTCAGAAGTAGAGGGAGTATCTGAAATGAAGATCACCGTGGCTGAAACAAAGAACTGGTGAGACTAGAAATAGACAGTCTTCTAAAGGACACTTGGAATTTATTTCAAATGTAAGTGATGTCAGAGAAATATAATGTCACATAATCCTTAGCATTGAAGAGATATTCTTTACCTTGTCTAACCCCAACACTGTAGGATACTATAAGAACTCTAAATGTAAGAAAGAGAAGAATTCATTTCAGGACTGTGCAAAGAAATTTGTACATTCATCCCAAATCCTTAGAAAAAAACAAGAATTGTTCGACTATTTTGAAACCATGCAAGAAATATTTTTTGAAGAGGACAATGGAATAACAATTATTTTATTTGGTGGAGACTTTAGGCAGGGATTTCTTAACATCACAGATAACTCAAAATTATGGTTTAAAATAATTGTATGTGAATGATATCCACTAACTTAGCTATTTATTCATAGAACATTACTAAAGATACTATCCAAAAAAAATGTAATGATGTTTTTTCAACTGAACTCTCCTTTCTTAAATATTGAGGTGCAACCTGCAAACCAGCAAGTGAACAAGCCTCTGTCCTCTTGCCTCTCTCTTCAGCCAGTAGGCAACAGAGTTGATGATATGATATGACAATTTTATTTTCCCTGGCTGAGGTACTCCTGGCTACTATCACAATCAAGCCATTCACCAATATTTTCTCTTTTTTTAAGTGAAATTTTAAAAAATAATTTTATGAGTATATGTTTGCAGTTCATGCGATTTATAGTCATCTTGGGGAGTGGTTACTTGTATATATTACAGCTTGGTTTTTTGTGTGTGTTTTCTGCTTTTAAATCCCTTTTCCTGTTCCTCCTATTTCAATTTTTTTATTAGTACATTTACAGGACATAACAATTAGATTCATTGTGGAGAATAGGTCCATGTACGTAACATATTTTATTTCCTTTTACCCCCTTCTCCTCTAACCCCTTTTTTTTTTTGCCAGTGTCAGACCTAATTACTTACCTTATAAATCCTTAGCTATTATCGGGTGTACAGATTAATGGAGGGACTCACAGTCCAACAAATATATAAAGCACAGCACTGAGGCCCATGTCACCAGCCCATTGCAGTTGCCTACCCTCGGCATTTGAGTTTGGTGGATCAGCCAGGTGAAGCCACAAAATTAGTCCTAATGCTAAAGAAAAAAAGCTTCTTTTTCCATGGGACTCCACCCAGACACTGGGCTTCCTGGGCTCCGGGTCTGGTGCTCACTGAAATGAGCACCCTACACTGTCCAGTTTGTTGGCAGGGAATTGATTTAGAACTTTTGAGCACGTTGCAGACAAAAAAAAAAATTGTCAGAAGAATGCAAAATAGATCATCTTGTTCTCTGACAAATCACAAGAAGGACCCTTCGCCTGTGCTGTGTTGTAAGCCAAGCTCCTTACCGTGGCCCCGGATCACGCTGCGTCAGTAACACGGAAGGATCTTTGTTCCTGGCCTCTGGGGTAGAGGATGCCTTTCACTTTGCCTGACTGTGAAATTCACAATGCAGAGTAAAGCAGCCTATCAGGTGAAAGTGAACAGAGGGGCTCTAGATGGCTTCCGTTATTCTTAAGAAAATACTCTCTAATTATGGATGTTCCATGACTCTCCAGTTAATAGAAACCGAGATTAAATGAACCTGGTGCTCACAGGCACTGTACCACTTGATTCATTCTGGAACAAAAGCAGCAACATCTCACTGAAAGGCCAACCCGGTATCATATAAGGAAGTACTTGCCAGGCCACAAGTACTTCTTCTTGACGTTCATTTCTTCCTGCTTCAATAACAAGCTGGCCTCCCTTTAACCCACCAGCCACCAGTCACCCCCTCATTTTTTCCAAGGATTTGCTAAATTCATGATTCACCCTAATGATTTGAAATTTCAGCTAATTGGTAAAGGACAGGAGTAGTTTTTGTGCACAGGACTCAATTCTATAAGTTGCTTTTCTTCACTCTGACTGTTTAATTTACTTTCTCACTGACAGCAATTAGGAAGAATGTCAGATCAAATGTGTAAGATTCATCTAATTTTGACTCATATAAATGAAAAATATAGATCTTCCAAATGGGATTCATTGCTTTTTATTTGAAATTCATATCTAGCTAGGTATACCCTTTATTTGATATATCTGGCAGTTAGGATACTTTTTCAAGCAAGGTAACCTGACAGAACTGAAAGACTTATGATATTCTCCAAGTACGATTTTTGTTGTTGTTTCTTTACAGTAGATAACAAAACATTAGGAGATAAGGTTAGAGTCTGAAAAGATTTAACACTGGACAAATGTAAATGAAATAGTAATAGCTATGAGTTACTTTTGAAAATTGTGGAATATTTAATCCATCGAGAGAGCAAAAATCTGGTGCACACCCATGATCCTAGTACTTGGTAGGCTGAGGCAGGAGGATTGCAAATTGGAGCCAGCCAGGGCCACAGAATGAGACCCTGTCTCATAAAACAATCAAAAACAACAGAGAGGGAAGGTGGGGGGGGAGTAAAATGAGCAAGATTCTGCATATATCCAAAGTTCAGCGTCATCATCTCCAAAAATGTTAAAATGCACTTTAATCTATTTCATAATTTGTGTTCTTAGCCAAACTCTCCCTATCAGAGTCACCCTGGATTCTGATACTTCTCCCCTCAATCTCACTATTCTTTTTACGTTTCCAATAAGACAGAAATCCATTAAATGAAATAATTGGAGTTATAATGCTAAAAAACCTAGTCACTCTTTAGTCATCGATATTATTTTTCTGAGCACATTTTTCATGTGTGTGCAAAAACTTCTACGCAACAGTCATACCTAATATAAGTATGAAATCAATAGTATATGTTAATGGAGAATAATGTGTCATTAAGTGTGTTTATTAATGCTTTTAAGATAGTTTCTAAATTACATTTGGAAATACATAAGAGAATGTAGATGCAAGGAAAGAGGAATCCCAAGCTGAGAATCTGCCTAACTGTTCAATTCACATATTCTACTGATAAATAAAGTAATAAGTTAGAACTAGGGATTTAGTTCAGCAGATTCAGTGCTTGCTTTGTAAGGGCAAGGTCTGGAATTCAACCCCCAGTACCAGAAAGAACAAAACAAAATGTACCAAGATGAACAGAATATTGGCTTTGAAATGCAATTGAACTTACTAATGTCTCGTGAGTTAGAATCTGTGGAGTAAAACCTACTGAATGTGGCCCTACTTACAGAATTCCCTCAGCCTATTGACCAAGAGGTTGAATGATCAATGAACAGACACTTAACCCAACATAAGCAAGAAGTTTCTCATCCTTTAAAACATTAAACTTGTGCTGTGATACATACTGAAGAGTTACTGGACTATAGACCTGGTGACAGCAAACTCTAAAGGAAAAGATGAAGAAATTTCTATAGCTATAAGCCCCAAAGCTGCCCTGATCCTTGTGTTTTCTAAATTTCAGTCTTCTGCTCTACTTTAGAGTGCATGAACTGGTCAAGCATTTTCCCAAGTCCCTTGCTTATGTTAGTCTAGTATTGTTTTTTATGTTGTCACCAAAACAAACAAACAAACAAATAAATAAATAAATAAATAAATAAACAAATAACTATGATGGTGTAAGGTCAGTTTTATCTCTCATTTTGATTTTTTTTTTTTTTTGAGACAGGGTCTCACTTTGTAGTTCAGGCTGGCTCTGAGCTCACTATGTAGCCCAGGCAAGCCTTGAACTCAGCAATCCTCCTGTCTCTGCCTCCTGAGTGCTGGGATTACAGGCATGAGCCACCACGCCCGGCACTGTGGTATGTGGTATTGGTTGCTGGTGGGCGTGAGTCTCCATGCACAGCATTGTATGTGGTTACCGGGATCGAACTTAGGACCTTACGCTTGCGAGGCAGGTGCTGGAACCACTGAGCTGACCCTCCGGCCCCATCTCATTTTGATTCTTTAAATATGTCATATATTTTGTTAATGGGGGAGACAGAACAATAATTGGGAGAAGGATGGTTTCTGTCTTCCTGGAACTTCTAGTCTAGCAGAGAGAACAGACATTCTAAAGGATGGAAATTAAAGGGTTTCACTCACTCATGTAGCAAAAACTTGTTGAGCACCTGTTACACATATGACAGTATTCTATACACTTGGAACATCAACATCTCTTTTATGAGGGAATTAAAGCAAATAATAAACATAGAAATACATAAGCACGTACATTTAAATGATAGTAAATGCTGTGGACAAAATTTTAACAGAAGGTCTGAAGAAAAAGTATACCAGCTGGCCCAAAGGTCAGAGAGAAGTGGCAAGATGGAGAAAAAAGTTTATAAAAAACCAAAATATCAGCAGTGCCAGTCACTCCAAGTGAGGACAAGGAGTTTAGACAAGCTACACTAGGCATTTTACATCCTTCTGGATTCTGATTGGGACTTGAAGGACTTTATAAGGCACTTTGAGGATCTGAGTTTTATCCCAAGTTTTATCTGAAGTTTCTTAAGAATTTAAACTATAGGCTGATGTGATCAGATATGGAATTTAAATCTATCATTTTGCCTGAGATCTGGGAAATGTATTATTGAAAGCAAAGAGCAGCTGATGAGAAGGGATAGTTAGAAGGCTCTGGTCAATGATAGCTGGAATAAAATGGCTGCTACCTAGACTTAGACTGTTAATTTCTTCTTTTTCTTCTTCTTCTTCTTCTTCTTCTTCTTCTTCTTCTTCTTCTTCTTCTTCTTCTTCTTCTTCTTCTTCTTCTTCTTCTTCTTCTTCTTCCTCTTCTTCTTCTTCTTCTTCTTCTTCTTCTTCTTCTTCTTCTTCTTCTATTTATTTATTTTTATTTTGAGACAGGGTCTCCCTTTGTAGTTCAGGCTGGCCCTGAGCTCACCATGTAGCCCAGGCAAGCCTGGAATTCAGCAGTCCTCCTGCCTCTGCCTCCCTAGTGCTGGGATTACAGGCATGAGTCACGAAGCCCAGCTGTGTTATCTTCTTATACTTAGAATAAATGAATGTCTGCCTGACTTCTCTTTGGGCTTTGATGCAAATGAAGCGATTTTGAAATCTTTATTCCTTTTTCATTGCTTTCATATCTACCAAATTTAATTATGTTTCCTCTTTGAGAAGAAAAGCATAAGATGTTGTATTTAAAGAGCCCTGGTAGCAATAGGAGGATTCATTCTCCTCATCTCTATCTCATCTACCAAGCTCATACTGCCATTCTTTATTCTTAGTGAACCAGCACAGGACACAAGCAAACTAAGCACATACCATTGCATTAGCAGGATCTTCACCACATACGCTTGTAACCTTTTCTCTCGTAGTAAAATGAAGTGGGAGAAAACTGCATCACCCTTTACTCTTCCACTACTAAGTACATTAAAGAATCTGTTCTGGTAGGTAATGGACCATTTGCCATCATAATTTGTTATGACATTTTGATATAACCATCTTATATCTTTTGAAGGCAGTGAAACTCAAAAAGTGTTTTACCTCACTACTGTGCCAACAGTTTGGCCCTTCCACTTCATGTGTACATATGTAAAGGTGATGATCCTCTAAAATCACTTCAACATTTAATTTCTCCCACTCTAGGCAACTGGCTGCTTACTTCCTTCATCTTAGGCCTAGCTCAGGCCTTCTTGATACTAGAGATCTAGGCAGAAATTATATCCAGTTTGCAGTTCCATTACTTCAGGCCTTGTCAGTCTCAAATGTAATAACAAAAAGGCTGTTTGGAATTTTTTTTTTTTTTTTTTTTTTTTT
>PVIC010028338.1:0-23265 GCA_004025085.1 Thryonomys swinderianus
TTTGATCCCCGGTGACCACATATAATGCTGGGCATGGAGACTCATGCCCACCAACAATCAACACCGCATACCACAATGCCGGACGTGGTGGCTCACGCCTGTAATCCCAGCACTCGGGAGGCAGAGACAGGAGGATTGCTGAGTTCACGGCGGCTTGCCTGGGCACCATAGTGAGCTCAGGGCCAGCCTGAACTACAAAACGAGACCCTGTCTCCAAAAAGCCAAAAAAAAAAAAAAAAAATCAAGTTGAACAATATACAAGAGCAGAGTATATACTGTTTTGATCTACAAAAAATGACTTAATAGAGTTGAACTTGGTAATATTTTATAGTGAAACAATATTTTTCAAAATTACACAATTCCTTCAGTGTCATTTCAATTTTTGTTAAGTTCAGGATATCTACATAATTTTAAAAGTACTGTGTAGAGGAGAATGTCTATTTTACAAAATTATTCAATTCTCCAATCTACTGATACTTCTAAATAGTTATTTTTATTTTTCTACTTACAATAAAAACTCATTTAAAATGAACCTCTCTGAAATTAATACAGTTCATTTTAAGAACAGCAGTAAGATTTCATGGGTAGAGGCTGGCTTTCTGGTATATTTATTGCTTAAAATTTTCAAAATGATAATTTTTTATAAAAAATGATTGAAAACATTGAAGAGACCACTAAAGCCAGAATAAAAAAAAGTTAGGTTTGAAATACATAGAACCAATGAATTTTCTAGCCTGTCACTCAGATCTGCAGTTGGTGTCTTTAAAAATAAAGTGCATGACAAGATTTATATCACAGCAACATATGTGAACCCATGTTTATAGCAGCTCAGTTAGTGATAGCTAAATCTTGGAAGCAATCCAAAAGCCCATCAACTCTAGAAGATGTTTTTTTTTTTTTTTTGTAAAATGGGTTATTATTCTACAATAAGAATGCTGAGGTTGAGTCATTCACATTCAAATAGATGTACCTTAAGGACATACTCATAAGTGAAATAAATAAGTCACAGGTGTGTAAATATCATATCTTTTCCCTGGTATGAGAAACTGAAGTTGTAAATGTGTTCTAGAATGCATGATTGAAATTGTGAAATAGTAAATATTTGAAAGGATGTTGGGCTTAGGGGTAAATAAGGAGGGGAAAGAAAAAAATGATGATAAAAAAAGAAACAAGGTTTGTGTATATAGGGTAAAGAGTTATAGGGTGGGTAGGGGAAGGGGAAAATGAGAATTAAGTCATGTCGTATACTGGTACAAATTCTCAATGTGGGATGTAATTGTGATCTGTATATATAATGTACCAAT
The DNA here is from genome assembly GCA_004025085.1 of Thryonomys swinderianus. Lineage (NCBI taxonomy): Eukaryota > Metazoa > Chordata > Mammalia > Rodentia > Thryonomyidae > Thryonomys > Thryonomys swinderianus. Next base: position 1,305 of record PVIC010028338.1, read on the forward strand.
AAGTAGAATTATAAAAAATAATTGCTGATGATAAAAAGAAGGATGTGACCATTGATAATTTGTCATTGAACAGATTTTTTATGTTCAAGGATATGGAGTGGCAAATACATCCACTGAGGTTGAAAACTGAATGCACAAATATAATTTATCCTCAAACTGTACTAAATAGCACCACTGTACACATGGGTACCTGGTGGAAGTGTAGAGTCTCAGGCCCTGCCCCGGCCCTCTCAGTCACAGTTTTCACTCTAACAAACTCCCTGGGGAAGCTGAGCACAGACTGAAACCTGAGCAGCACTGTTTTAGGGGATGTGCTCACTTCACTTCCCAACAAGCATTATAAACATTAGCTTTCATAAGGCAACAGCGATGAACTTTTCACTGATTTTTTTTTTTTTGATACAGGGTCTCCCTTTGTAGTTCAGGCTGGCCTTGAGTTCACTATGTAGCCCAGGCAAACTTCGACCTCAGCAATCCTCCTGCCTCTGCCTCCCAAGTGCTGGGATTACAGGTGTGAGCCACCACGCCTGGCATCGTGATATGTGGTATTGATGGTTGGTGGGCGTGAGTCACCACGCCCAGCATTGTATGTGGTTACCAGGATCGAACTCAGGAACTTGAGCTTGCAAGGCAGGTGCCAGAACCACTGAGCTAACCCTTCAGCCCCTTCACTGATTTTGTAGATAGGAAAAAAGAGGGTGTTTGTTGTTTTTGTTTGTTGTTCACCTGCCCACTTGAAACTCCTGATGCCGCAGTTCCAATGTGTATTATGTAGCCTCGAGTTAGCAGTCTCACACCAAATGGACAGCCACATATCGATAGTCTTTTGGGCAATACTAGGGGACGGCCAACAAAGGAGACACAAAACTTGATGGCTTAGGTAAGGAAGGGAAGCCTTTTTTGTTGGAGAGCTGTCCTTTAAAGCAAGATTATAAAGAATAAAGCAGAGTGTAGAGTTAACAGTATCTGCAATGAATAAAATAGCATTACCTTTGACATTTGTAAGCACATTTAATTCTTCTTCTGAACTGTCTAAGGATGGGTGATCAGCAATGTTATCTAAGAAAGGTGCATTCTGGCCCATCATATCAGTACATTCACTTTCCAAAATTTCAGAAGCAGCTCTGGATAACGGCCGAGCAGCTGCACATCTTGGTTGAGGATGAGAGGGTGAAAACCAGCTGGAGTTTTTTTTAATCATATTGGAAAGTGGTAAATTTGCTGTGGAAGGTCTCTGTGATTTCTTGCCTAAAACAAAAAGAAAAAAAATCAAATCAACTGTACCAGAATCCTAAGTGTTCACTTAACAATGCAAAATTCCAAACTCCTGAATATAGAGTGGTTGCAGTTCATGCAACAATGTTTATGGAAAAATCAAATTGACTCTCATCTTTTCTAGCTAACCATAACTTGTTAATCTCAAATTCCTTTTCCAGTAACGTAAAGAATATTCCTGAATAATTTTCCCTATTTGTTTGCATTCTGGAAGAGGCAAATTGACCTCAATACTCACTAAATGAAAAATCTGTAAAACAAGTTAACATCAGCTGAACACAACACATTCTCTTACAGTCCATCTAAGGACAAATGTCATGTTATTTCCTAAATTCTAGAATACCACACTGTGCCTTGCATGAGAAAATAACCAAAGGACAAATATCATTCCTCTACTATGAGTGAACCAATTTACTCGTGTTGTGTAATTTATTTTTATAACTTGGAAATACAAAGATGTTAGTATGCAAAATCTGTGGGCATTTGTAGAAAAACAAAGGCTCTAAAAAGATTGAGATTACATGTATAATTTTCCGAAACATCAGTTCATTTTCTGTTGCTTTCCAGAGCACTTTAGTGTAAAAGTTCTGGGAGTTCAGCTCTAACTCAGGTTATGATGTTGTTCTTACATTGTTGCTACAGGTCTTTACATGGTACTAACTCTGTCACTACATTATCTTGATTCATTTGTTTCAAAGCACAGGTAAATTGGTCTCTTTTACATGTTGTGGCTTTTTCCCCACAATAATAAAAATAATTCTTTCAAATCCTCCACAAACTAACTTATAATTTTGTCATTTTATAGAAGATTATTTATTGAAGGCCGATGGAAGTTTGAAGGTACAAATGTAAAATTTCAAGAGACAGTTATATTTTCAAGTGTAAGTCATTATAGTTTATAAAAATATTTAAATTAAATATATATGAGGTCTAACTTTTTAACACAAACTAGTTTTGCATTGAATATTAGATTCTTGGGCCAAGGATTAGCTCAAGTGGTCCCGAACCTACCTTGGAAGCACAAGGGCCTGAGTTCAATCCCTGACACACAAAAAAAAAAAGAAAGAAAAGAAAAGAAAAAGAAAGAAAGAAAGAAAGAAAGAAAGAAAGAAAGAAAGAAAGAAAGAAAGAAAGAAAGAGAGAGAGAGAGAGAAAGAAGAAAGAAAGAAAAGAAAGAGAGAGAAAGAAAGAAGGAAAGGAAGAAGGAAAGGAAGAAAGAAAAAGAAAGGAGAGAAAGAAAGATCTTGAAGAGGTGCAATTGTTCTTATCATAAAATTATAATTTTAATGAATGTGATATTCTCATATGCAATATTATGTCCTTTCTCTTGACTCAGAGGAAATGTGAAATGCAGTGGCTAGAGGCAGTTGTCCTATGAAATATTCATTGACTATTGAATTTGTATTTTCCTTTTTTAAAAAGTCTATTTCCAATATAATTAACATCCTAAGAAGCAATATGCATATTATTTAAGCAAACGAAGCTGACTGAGGTAACTCCCAGGGGGAACTAATTTTAATGAATTTTGCAGAAATAAAATTTTGAAATACTTTGGTTGGAATGAAATTACAAATAAAATTAGATTCTGACCCTTCTTAAGTTTTAAAACAATTCTGAAGAAAAATAACAAGGAAAAGCATGCCTGTATGCTATTATGTATATATCTTTAAGATTTATTCTGATAACTAGAATTTGGAAGTAGCTTCCTCTTTTATCTATAATATCAAAGAAACAGTAGAGGAAAGCAAGCCTCTCCACCCTCCAAAATGAAGCTTTGGGAGGCAGAAGCATGACCAGCCAATGGGTGAGACTCAAAAGTGCTGGATCTGCAGGGGACACCACATTCTCATTTCCTCATTGCAAAGCCAAAATACCAGACACCAGGCTGGAGATGTAGCTCAGTCATTCCAGTGCCTGCTTCGCAAGTGCAAGGTCCTGAGTTCGATCCCCAGTAACCACATACAATGCTGGGCGTGGTGACTCATGCCCACCAACCATTAATACCATATACCACAAGTGCCAGGCATGGTGGCTCACGCCTGAAATCTCAGCACTCAGGAGGTAGAGGCAGGAGGATATCTGAGTTCCAGGTTTGCCTGGGCTACATAGTAAGTTTAGGGCCAGCCTGAACTACAAAGTGAGACCCTGTCTCAAAAAAAAAAAAAAAAAAAAAAAAACAGTCACCCATAGTGAAAGGAAGAAAGTTTTATTTCATCTCACAGTTTGTAGAGGTTTTGGTTTATAGTCAGGTAGCTCTAAGGCATATTGGCACAACACAGGGACATTATAGAGGAGAAACAGTACATGGTGGGCAGAAGGCACCAGAGTAGTGAAGTAGCAAGCAACAAATAATGACAGCAACCCTTCTGTCCATATATTTTATCTATGCTAACCTCTCTTAAAGTAAGTGGAACTCATACCCAGTGTGGAGCAACTTTCGTCCTAGCATCACAACATGAATAAATCCTAGGGTCACACCCTGAGTCCCAGTGTCACACACTTTAGATCTCGTGACTTCCAAAAAGCCCACCTATGACCTCATGGAAGCTTGTGGGAGTATATGTAGAAAGGGGCCATAATGCTGTATTATGATACATTTCAATGAGGTTAAAATTAAAAGGGACTTAGAACACTAATTAAAGTAAAACAAACAAAAGAAGATGTTATTAGCCAGAACTGGACATATAGTTTATATTTTTCTATAAAAAATTAAAATAACTTAGATCCCTTTCAGAAAACTCAGAAGAGTACAACTCTTGCTGAATTCTTACAACAACATCTGGTTGCCACAGAAGCTAATTGATCCCAGCTGAAAGAATACCCAGGGAATGGTCAGACTTATGCTTAGCATTCAGCAAAAAGATACACCATTTAGGGCTGGAGATTTAGCTCAGTGGTTCCAGCGTCTGCCTCACAAGTGCAAGGCCCTGAGTTTGATCCCCGGTAACCACGTACAATGCTGGGCGTGGTGACTCATGTCCACCAGCAATCAATACCACATACCACAGTGCCGGGCATGGTGGCTCACGCCTGTAATCCCAGCACTTGGGAGGCAGAGACAGGAGGATTGCTGAGTTCCAGGCTTGCCTGGGCTACCTAGTGAGCTGAGGGCCAGCCTGAACTACAAAGTGAGACCCTGTCTCAAAAAAAAAAAAAATACACCACTTAGTCATTAGAAATAGACTTAAATATAATTTAATTTAGCTTAAAAACAGAAAGAGAAAAAGGAAATCTCAGTTTGGTCCCTGGCTTTACTTATTTATTTTTCAGCTAGGCAGATATATCATTCTTTTAATGATCAGAAAATTATTAATATTATTTCTAAAATAAAGATTTCACATATTAAGAATAGCACTGATTAAAATTGACACTCTTGATGTGATAATTTCATAATAAAAACAGTCTAGTCTTTTTATTCTGTAGATTATAAACATAAGAAATTAATTTGGGAATAATTTGTTCCATGATTGGTAGTGTAAACTTTAAAACAATTTAAATCCCAGTTATACTCAAAATATAACAAAATGAATTTTACTTAAGTGTTTGTTAAAAATACAAGTTTTAGTTTAATACACAGTGAAAGAGATAGGGCTAGCTTTACTAAACTAAATCACAATGGATTCAAGGTTTAAACATTAAAACACGAACAATAAACCTGCTGCAAAACAGGTTAGATAAAACTCTTGGAGACACTGGCTCAGGCAGACACTTTATGAACAAAACCTCTATAGCATGATAACTAGCAGAATCAACAAATGGGATCTCATCCTACTGAAAAGCTTCTGCACAGCAAAAGAAACCACTGGCACCCCTAAAAGACAACCAATATGGAAAAAAAAAATCTTTACTAGCTGTTTCTCAGACAAAGGGCTACTCTCTAGAATATATAAAGAACCTAAACAAGTTAGTCCCCCCAAGTTTAGAGACTCAATTCAAAAATGGACATCTGAGGGGGGTTACCCACTTTCCGGGCCCCCCTTCTGTCTCTCTTAAGGCAGAAGCTTTCTCTCTCAATAAAATTTTCCTACTCAAAAAAAAAAAATGGACATCTGAAATGAACAGACACTTCTCAGAGGCAGAAGTAAAAGCAGCCAAGAAGCATATGAAGAAATGTTCAATATCACTGGTCATTCGAGAGATGCAGATGAAAACAACACTGAGATTTCATCTCACTCTGCAAAGAATGGCTGCTATCGCCAAATCAACTGGCAATAAATGCTAGTGAGGCTGTGGAGAGAAAGGAACACTTTTCCACTGTTGGTGGAATTGTAGACTTGTACAACCATTGTGGAGATTCCTCAGAAAAGTAGGGTTAGAGGTCCCATTTGACCCTGGTATTCCCTTGCTAGGAATATACTTGAAGGAATTAAAAGAATCATATTGTAAAGACATATGTACAGCCATGTTCATAGCAGCTCAGTTTGCAATAGCCCAATCTTGGAAACAATCCAGATGACCATCAACTGGAGACTGGATAAAGAAGATGTGGTTTTTTATAAAATGGAGTATTACTCTGCCATAAAAAATGATGTTTCATTCATTTATGTGCAAATGGAAACACCTTGAGGACAAACTAATAAATGAAATAAATAGATCACAGATATGTAAATACTGTATCTTTTCTCTGGTATTAGAACCTGTAGATGTAAATGAGTTCTAGAATGTATGATAAATTTTGTAAAATAGGAAATATTCAAAGGGAATGTGGTGGGGGAACATAATGAGGGGAAAGAATAAATATGATTTGGAAAGAAAAAGAAAGCACATGTGTATAAGGGGTGGGGAGTTGTGGGTGGGTAGGTATATAAGTAAAAATGAGAATTAACTTTTGTCATACACTGGCTGGTACAAATTCCCCAATGTTGAGTGTGATTGTGAGCTGAATATAAAATGTACCAATAAAGAATTCAATTAAAAACAAAACAAATACAAGTTTTGTGATTGCTAATTAAACGATGTCAACACTGGGAAGCTGAGGTACAGTGATATTAAGAGCATTAAATACTGATAAAGTTTGAAGAAATATAGTAATATCCTTATGGGGTGGTATTTTAGTAATAAATAATATTCTTATGAAAGGACCCAAAATTTTGATCCTGAAAAATATTGCATGATATTTTGTCTATTGACATTCTTATACCATCATGTAAAGCACTGAGATAAATGTATTTAGTGAGAATCCTAGAAGCACAACAGGAAACTTTACAGAGTGGCATGCCTAAGTGAAAAAGCAAAAACACTAACTAGGAACCTTATTGCCTCAATTCAGTGAACTAGGAATCAACTTATAACCTGAAGTGATAACTCATTTTTCATCTGTAAGATTAAGTAATTGTACAGTATAATGTCTTAAACATCCTCCAATTTGGAAATTTGTGATTTAATCCTCAAGCCAATTCAATTATAAAAATCATTTATTATCTCCTAAAACTGCAAAGTGCTCTGTCATGATCAGGATATGAGAAAGTAAATGAAACACTGCCCTGACCCTCTTGCTTGCTCTCCAAACCAACACATACACTCTATCATCCTTCATGCATTCGGAAAGACTCACTGAGCATTGATCATATAGCAGCCCCGGTCCTAACACTAACATTACATCAATGAATAAGACAGATACTTTCTTTCTAACAGTAAAAAATAAACAAGATACTGTCAGACAGCAAGGATGATAATGACTCAAGAGAGTCATATTATATAGAGTGGTCTAAAAGACTAGCTAAGGAGATGCCATGTGGAATGAGTCTAATGAGAAAGAACTAGTCATAGAAAGAAGGGTCTGAGGATAAAATGGGGTGTTGCAGAGCACCTGCAGGAAAGAGCATATGCTAAGGCTGAGAATGAAGAGTGTGGCTTTCTTAAAACAGAAGTTAGTAAGACTCACTACAGAAGCAGTGCAGTTAAGAAACATAAGTATCCAACTCACCTGTTGCTGGGTGATACATGGGCGAGAATAGCTATCTATGTTTTTCTACCTTTTATTGGAAGTTATGGGGGGGTCTTTAGGGAGAAGAATGATATAATACTATTCATGGTTTAAAAGGGAAGCATAATAAACTATAAATATGTATAACTATGAGTATCAATCTATAAATAATTTCCTCAAAGACTATGAACAGCAGAATTTCACAGAAATTAATTACAGTAAGATTTTTTGGAGGGAAAATTAAAATTGGAAGACTAGAGAGGGACAATTGGCTTGGGCTTATCTTGAATAATACAAATAAAAGTGGAAAGAAAAAATTTGATAGTGAAAAAGAAAAAAAAAATAACAGACAAAAACATATGTATATAGGAGATCAGGGAGTTGAGGGAATAACAGAACAATGGGGAAAAATAAGAATCAAGGTATATCATGCACAGGGACAAATTGCCAATGAGGAATGTGATCATAATACATTCCTAAAATGTACCGATAAACTTAGTTTACATTTTTTTTTTGAGACAGGGTCTTGCTTTGTAGTTCAGGCTGGCCCTGAGCTCACTATGTAGCCCAGGCAAGCCTCGAACTCAGCAATCCTCCTGTCTCTGCCTCTCGAGTGCTGGGATTACAGGTGTGAGCCACCACACCCGGCCAGTTTACCTTTTTTAAAGTGGTTATCAGATTTGGCCTGAATGTTGGAGTTGAAATTATCAAGAGGTACAAATGAGTAGGTTATCCTGAATGCAAATCAAGTTGATTTGCAGGTTTCCAGCCTAGTCAATGGATGTTACTACCATTTACAGAAACACCAAGATTGAGTGGGAAATGAGGTATTTCCTAGAGATAGACTTTGTAGACTCACTCTCAACAACTTAATGATTTCATAGCTATTGCACTTTAAGAGTGACATAGATTAAAGTCTTTTTTAAAAAATTGGAATTCCTTTATGTCCCAACATCAGCTCACAACATAAGATGTATATAACTAGTGCCAGAGCCAAGAACACTTTCTTTTATTTCAGGCCCCTACCTGTGTCCAGGAAACCAATCCCAAATTCCTCTAACCAATCACTGCTATTACTTTGCAAAGACTCAACTGAAATATTGCATGGTTTCTAATATCTTACATATCTAGACTTTTCAATGGCAAAGTCACTATTTTATCACCTCTCTTCCTAAAACACTACATGTGTACCTGTTGTGTTATACCTATGGTAGGATAAACCATAATTAATTATCCATTTTCAACAATATATTATTTATGATACAGTATATTATTTATGATATGGTATAATTTATGTATTTGCCTATTCATATAGCAATTTTCTCAAAATGTAAACTTTCAATTCCGGTACCATGATTCAGAGAACTGTTGAAAAATGCAAATTCTTAGGCCTTACCCAAGCCTGGATGAGTTTAATCCAGAAATCTGCCTCATAACAGGCTTCATATCTGATTAGGATCACAATTATGATTGAGAGCCTCTGTACTGAAGTCTTGGGCCAGAGAGACAAGCTTCATTTTGCACCACTAGTGTCAGGCAATGCCTGGCTAAAACAGGTGCTCTAATAAATGTTGTCCTTCCAAATTACTGTGTTTGATTTATCTGTTCAAAATGCTACTTAAAGCAATCAGATACTTATTTATAAAGATTTTCCTCAAAACAAATTTCTCATAGCATGAGTTTATCTTCAACAATATACAATCACTTGGAATGGTTTTTTTCTCCAAAAGAAGCAATAGAATTTTTGAAGTTGCTTTAGAATTTTGAGAACAGACATCTAATTATGCAGCCAAAAAATGTTTATCATAAATGTACAGTTTTCTATTGAAAAACATTTATATCTGACAGATTCTCAATGTAAGTGCATATAGAAAGGATTTCAGCTAGCCAAGGAAATTTAATCATGTTGTTTAGAGAAATAGAGACATATAAACTTTATATATACGAACAAATCATTTGTAATTGAATTAGACCTGAAAAGAGGCTTTCAACCTAGGTGAATAACCCTCTTTTGTCAAGTATTCCTACTAAACTGAATCCCCAGGGAATGAAACTTTCTTATTCCTTCTTACCAAACCCCAATATATGGCTAAAAAACTCAACATGTGCACTGAATTGCCTTAATTAAGATATGAACAGCAACTTTATATACAAAATGCAACATAAAATGAATGTACTTTCTTGATATAATGGAATAAGAGTAATGACTTTATAATACTAGTGATATCCACATTAGGAAAATATTACAATGGGTATTCAGGATCTCTGAAGACTTATATTACAGAAAATACGCCATTACTTTAGTTTTGGAGAGGAGTTAATGAAAGGAAATCAAGATCTAAGGGTTAACACATGCAGCATTAAATTAGAAGTGAGATAGCTCATCACAGTTTCCAGTAGCAGTCTGAATCTCAGCCGTTCAGTTAATCTGTGGTTACATTCAATAATAATGGGAATCAAGTAAAAGGATATGAAATCTCTTATAAATCCATTATTTTCAGAGTATGTAAGGATATTGAATGTGTATTCTGTGAGAACTGCTCAAAACATACCATATCCTATGCTACACTTTAAGAATGTTAGACTTTTACACATCATTAGAAAAATAGGTAAGACAATAATTCATGTTTCTGGGTGACATAATCAATACATGTACGGGTGTTTTGGGTTTTTTGCATCTAGAAACAACATCTAAAATGTTCAGTTATAATAAGCTAAATTTGGCTGTCCAGCAAACTAACATCTAGAAGCAAACTTGAAAAACTAGTGAGGCAGCAAGGCCACTGTCCCCTGCAGCCCACCTTACCAGTTTTCTGTGGCTTCACACTTGGGGATGGAAGCCGGACACCCTGCAGAACCCCCAGAGCAGCTGTTTCACCAGCATGTGCAGTTAGGCTGCTTTCTGGGATCCACTCTCTGTCTCCTGAATTGGAAAAAAATAAAATAATATGAAGTATGAAATGAAGCAACCCGTGGTGTTAGTTTATTATATTTGTTACCTCACTGAATAATACTTAGCTGAATTAAGTGATATGTATAACAGTGATATATAAATTAAGGAATCTTGGGACTTAAATAAAAATAGTTGAATATCTATTGATTTGAAAAAAAAGGAAAACTGTATATTGCCAAAATAACACACATGTGTATGAGTAGGAATAAATATTTTAAAGGTATTTAACAATGAAACATAGAGTATAATCGCTTATATATGAATAGATATAAAATGCTAATACAAAATCAATATATTGAGAGCTAAGAGAGGTGGAAGGTGAGGCAGCAGTTGCAAGTTTGAGCCCAGACAGAGAGAGAGAGAGAGAGAGAGAGAGAGAGAGAGAGAGAGAGAGAGAGGGGGAGGGAGGGAGGGAGGGAAAGAGAGAGGGAGAGAGAAAGAGAGAGGAATGAAATAGGGATATATATCTCAGTGAACTGGTGCTCAGTACCATAAATAGATCTCCCAACAAGATAAAAGTCTTGGACCTTATGGCTTTCCTGGTGATTCTGTCAACATTTAAAGAACCAACTAAAACCAATCCTTTTCAAATTTCCTTTAAAAAATTGGAGAACTCTCTGTAACTCATTCTGTTCCCAATATTACCATAATATCAAAAGTCAAACAAACCATTCTTCAAGAAAACTATAGAGAAATGTTTCATGTTAGTCATGAAGAATTCCTCAGTAAAAGACTATCGAACAAAATCAGCAGTATATTGTAACAATTGCCAAGTGAGATTTGTCCCTGTAATTCAGAGATGACTTAACCTACAGTAATCCATCAGTGCAATATGCCATAGTAACTGAATAAAAAGAAAACATATGATAATCTGCAATGATGCAGAAGAAGGACTTGACAAAATTTAATATGATAAGAATTCTCAAAAACTAGATATAGAGAGAAACTACCAGTAGAAAATAATGGTCACATATGAAATGCCACAACAAATACCCTCATGCGCAATAGTAAATGACTAGAGATTTTCCTGTAGCAAAAAGAGATGCTTATTTCCACCACTTCTACTGGAAATCCTACCCAAAAAATTTAAGTAAGGAAAAGGAGAAAAAGGGCAAGCCAAATCTGAATGGGACATTTAAATTATCTCTTTGAAGATGATGTAATTTTATATGAGGAAGCCCCCCTAAAAATCCATTAAAAGATAGAACTAATAAATGAATACAACAATATGACCAGACAGAAAGTCTCTAGGCAAAAATTGGATGTATTTATATACTAGATATGAACATTCTAAAACATAAATTAAGGAAATAATTCCATCTATACTACAATAAAATGAGCAATGTATTTAAAAATTAACCAAGGATAGCTGGGCATGGTGGCTCATGCCTGTAATCCCAGCACTTGGGAGGCAGAGACAGGAGGATTGCTGAGTTCGAGGCTTGCCTGGACTACATAGTGAACTCAGAGCCAGCCTGAATTACAAAGCGAGACCCTGTCTCAAAAAAAAAAAAAAATTAACCAAGGATATTAAAGACATAAACAACAGAAAATAGAAAATATTGCTGAAAAAACTTCAAAAAGACATAAGTGAATGGAAATACATCTTATGGTCACAGATTCCAGATCTCAGTGTTAGGGTGCCAAGAATCTGGAAAAATTTCCAAATTCTATGCATTCTCTACTAAAAGTCCATGATATTTTTTGCAGAAATAGAAAAAAAAATAGGCATCCTAGTAAGGAATCATAAGTCACCCTGAAGATTCAAAACAAAGTTGGAAATGCTGAGAACATATTTGAAGTAATCATACACTTCCTGAATTTATAACTTAATCTCACAGATAAGAGTCATCCACAGAGTACAATAATGGCTGACGGAAGAGAATACAGATCCCAGTAAAAAGCTAACACCCACATGATAAAAAATGTTTAGTTAAATGTTTATGAATAACATTACACTTTAAATATTTATATCTTGTAGAATAAATGAGCTATATATGTTTTACTTCATATACTTTTTTTTTTTTTTGAGACAGGGTCTCGCTTTATAGTTCAGGCTGGCTCTGAGCTCACTATGTAGCCCAGGCAAGCCTGGAACTCAGCAATCCTCCTGTCTCAGCCTCCCGAGTGCTGGGATTACAGGCGCAAGCCACCACGCCCAGCACTGTGGTATGTGGTATTGATTGCCGGTGGGCATGAGTCTCCACACCCAGCATTGTATGTGGTTACCAGGGATTGAACTCAGGACCTTGCACTTGCGAGGCAGGCGCCAGAACCACTGAGCTAACCCTCGGCCCTACTTCATAGACTTTTATCTGTGTGGTAAAAATATTTAAAATCTTCTCTCTTAATCAAATTATTTTTCACATGAGTAGCTAGACCATTCAATGGACAAAGAGCAGTCTCTTTCCTAAATGGTACTAGGAAACTCATTATACATAAGGCAATTAAGGAATGTGGAATTTCCTCTAATACCATTTATAAAAAAATTAACTAAAAATCGATTGATGTAACATAAGACCTGAAAGCTTTAAAACTTTTAGAATAAAATGTGGTACAAATATTTCAGAACACTAGATTTAGAAATTACTATATGTATTTTTTAAAGGCAAAGGAAACAAAAAAGAAAAGAGATGAATTAAATTTCCTGAGAAGTCAAAAACTAATTCCTAACATTACACCTAAAAAAGAATCACAAAATGAGAGAAGAAAAACTATTTATACATGAATAAAAGCTTACTCTCTAGCACACAATAAATCTCAAGAACAACGAAAACTCCCTAAACTGAACCAAAGCTTTGGATAGCCGTCACTCCAAAGAATATATGCAAATTGCTAACACTCACATTCAAAAAATGGCTAACATCACTAACTGTTAAAGAAACACAAATCTGAACTCCAATGATACGTTCCTCAGACAATCAAAAATGGAAAATAACAAATATTGTGACAGACATAGAGCAACTGGAAGAGTTCTTATCCACTACTAGTTGGAATGGAAAATGGTATAGTGACTCTGGAAACAGTTTGGGAATTGTTTTAAACAATTAAAAATGAAATTTCTAAATGACTCAGCTGTTCTAAGTATAAGCTCAAAAGAACAACAGGATAGTGAAGATAAATTTGTTTAAACTCATGTTCAGAATAGCATTATTCACAATATCCAAAATATGGCAGCAACCCAAATGTTCACTGAAGGATTAATGAATAAGAAAATGTGGTGATGCCATAAGATTAAATATTGTCCTCCTGTCAAAAGGAATTATTTTTTTACTTTTTAAACATCTTTCTCCTTTAACAGTGACTTTCTAATTATCTCCCGTAGAAGCTTAAAGGGGTTTGGGCAGATGCATAAAGGAGAAGCGGGGCACAGTTTCAATATTCTATTTTCACATTTTTGCATGTTGTATTGAAGAAAGACGATTCTTCTGCCTAACATGAATGAAACTACATAAAGACAATGCTGACTGGGCCGCAGATTTCACTCAGTGGTTCCAGTGCCTGCCTCGCAAGCCCAAGGTCCTGAGTTCGATCCCGGTAACCACATACAATGCTGGGCATGGTGACTCATGCCCACCAGCCATCAATACCACATACCACAGTGCCGGGTGTGGTGGCTCAGGCCTGTAATCCCAGATCTCGGGAGGCAGAGACAGGAGGATTGCTGAGTTCGAGGCTTGCCTGGGCTACATAGTGAGCTCAGGGCCAGCCTGAACTACAAAGCGAGACCCTGTCTCAAAAAAAAAAAAAAAAAAAAAAAAAGACAATGCTGACTGAAATAAACCAGTCACAAAATAATAAATGCATATGATTCTGCTTATTACTTATATTGCTTAAAATAATGCAATTGGAAGCCTGCCTGGTGCTTGCTCGGGCTTGGAGCAGGAGACATTGCTGTTATTGTTTAAAAAGAGTTAAGTTCTAAAATCAAGAGCTCTGGAAATGAATGGTGATGATGGTTGCAGAGTCTTTCAAATGTACTGACTTCCTCAGAGCTGTTTTGATAAAAATGATTAAGATGATAAAGGGTATATTATGCATGTTGTACCACAGGAAAAAACGTTTGAGGGAAAAGGAAATTATAATAATGTCTCATACATTTCACAGATGCTAAGGCTTGCTTTTTAAAAAAAAATGAAACTTAGGGCCGGAGATTTAGCTCAGTGGTTCCAGCACCTGCCTTGCAAGCACAAGGTCCTGAGTTCGATCCCGGTAACAACATCCAATGCTGGGCATGGTGACTCACGCCCACCAGCCATCAATACCACATACCACAGTGCCGGGTATGGTGGCTAACGCCTGTAATCCCAGCACTCGGGAGGCAGAGACTGGAGGATTGCTGAGTTCCAGGCTTGCCTCGGCTACAAAGTGAGACCCTGTCTCGAAAAAAAAAAAAAAAGAAAAGAAAAGAAAAGAAAAGAAAAGAAAAGAAAAGAAAAGAAACTTAAAGATTATCACATACTAGTTAAGGAAGTGATCGCAAGAGTCAGTACTTTTAGGATGTATGTCTTAATTCTAAAATATTTTCCCTCATTTCATTGTAATGTTTTTTCACATTCTGAAAGTAGTTTCAAGTGTAAAAATACAGGCATTTGCATATTACATGATTTCAGCTAGGCAAGAAGAAAATAATTTTATTGTACTGATCATAGATCACTATTTAAAAAAAGAATGTGAAAGATGGTTAAATTGGCTGATAGGTCAGTTGATTTAATGTCTGGATTTACCTAAAAGTACACTCCTAGTATAGGAATGATGGTACTATAAGCTATGAGAAGGTACTAAGTTGACTTTTTCATTTGTTTTAAAAGTAAAGAATGTTTCAAGTTCTTGACATTGTTGACTTACAGGTTTTCCTCTTATGGCTATTGGTTGTAATAACTAGGAAACAAAATGCTCAGTAAAACAATTTTTATTTTCTACCTCATCAAAACAATGTATTGCACTCACTGCACACCTACTATGTATTTGGCACAAATATTGTCCTGAAGTTTAATTTCTAATAGTGGAGATATAAATAACAATATTAATATATAAATTCTGAAAATGTATGAACTATAATTCCAGTCATTATCTGAAAGTTGCCATTAACCCAAGAATAAGAGAAGTTCATGAAATAAAACTTCCCCTTTTTGCCTTTTTTCCTTTATTTTCTTCCCTCAGTATCTTTGCACATAAATTGCCCTGTAATACAGAGTCCCTTTCATATGCAGTGCTTTTGAACTTGTGTCTTTATCTATACATAAAATAATTTCAAAGATGAAAGTAAAATACTACTGGGAATCAATTTGATCTGATAATGGTCAGAGACAAAATCCAAGTTATCAAAAACTCATCATGAAACAAATATGGAAGAAAACAAAGCAAGAAGAAAAGAAGCCATTTGTGAAATTTACCTAAATGGAGACCAGCAGACCTAGGCTCTGAGTTTAGATCTTTCTGATTTGAAGTCCAGGCTTATTTTGCAACCTTATTAATTAATTTTGAATATGTATTTATTCTAGGGTAAAAACATAACTGATATTTAAAACTCACATCAATCTAAAAGGAAGCATCAGTAATTCAGAAGTAATACCTATGGATGGGCTTGAAACATAACCCAAGCAGCTTCAGTGTTTAACCATTCACTAATGTATCTAATTTGTCCCCAGATATAATTCTCCCAAAAGACTGGACAACACAAAGCAAAACTCTCATATTTATACATCATATAAATGAGAACATATTATAAGTCATAGCAAGGGAACAACAGAGTGCACCATCCAAAGCCAACTCCGTGTCATTTTCTTACAATATCTTTTCTTGACTTTCCCAGATATTTGATTGACAAAAACAGAATTCTTTTGCTTTACTGAAGCTCATGTTCACACTATGCAACTACAGATCTAAAGGGCTTTACCGAGGCTTGGTGCGCAGAGAAGAAAACTGAGAGTGGGTATGTTTTGTTTTAGCTTGTCCTGAGCAAACACAAAGTGAGCTATTGATAGTCGCAGAACCACAATCAAAAACCACTGCCAAGTTCATGTTTCTTTAAAGTACTGCTTACAACTTGGTTAATTCCTTAAGTGGTTGCACTACATGAAATCGGAAGTGTGAAACACACGGCCTTACAGTCAATTTGAGTTCAGGAAACCATGGTTTAAAAAATGACCCTGCTCCTAGGGACATGAAATTTCTTCTGGAACACAATGGATTTCTAAATGATTTCTGTTTGTGGAATGATTTCTAGTAGGACAAACAGAGAAAAATAATATTTCATGTTTGGTTGGTACGGAGAAGTGGATTCTATCATTTAACTCTTCAAAAGCACAGCTCCAGTTCGTAAACTTGTCAGGACCAGTTGCCATTGAGAGGGTTCTCCTTCCTCTACAGTCCGCCCATCAGCTGCACTGTTTGAGCGACTTCTCGCTTTCTCTCTGGCTGGGATCCCGGTCCCTCCTTCCAAACAGGAGCCGGTCCCTGGAAGAAGATGCCAAGGGAGAATAATGGCCACTCAATAGCAACTTTACTACACGTGGTGGACAGCGGACAGTTTCTGTGAAACTGTTTGTACATTCTACATTCCTCAGTCGCAAACACATTACATTAACATTTTGTTTATTACTACTGTCCTGAGCTATGGTTCGTCTCGTCAACTTGAAAAGACAGTAGCCATGGGAGACATTTTACAGCAATCACTCCACTTGTTTGTTTCAGCAGGTGTGAGCTGGTGAGGACTTTGTGCGTCACAGCTGCTCTTTTAGCTTGTTCACAGAACTAGCACGGCCAGAATAGACATGAACAATTTATTGTGTCAAATGGAATAAACAAGAATATCTACTAACCAAAATACGTAAGGACCACATCTTTAATAAATATCTGAATTTAGTGATACAAGTTGTGCATTAATTGGATAGGACAATATCCTTCAAAGGAAGTAAATAAATGGTGCTACTTAGGTCACATCCAAGCTTGATAGGCTTCAATCAGTTTTGAGTAGAATCAGCAAATCAAGATGGAACCTGAGCTATCTGTCTAAAGTATCCTAGTTTCCTCAGAAGTGGTTTGGAAAACCAGGAGAGCCTCAGGGGAGTGGGGGTTACCTTTCTTCTCTCTTAAAGAATAAAAGAGAATGAGAGTTCATCACAGGAAGACTTGGAGGAGAAAAGCAGACAAAAGATAATACTCTACTGAGAACTTTCTGGTAAAGAGAGATGAGAAACAGAAAAACATTCATAGAAGGATGAAAAAGCAGAATAGTACACGTATCAAAGGGGAGGAGAGAAGGACAGACAGAGAGACAGAGACAGAAAGAAATACAGAAGTACCAAGGCAATTTAGGAGAATATCAGGCAAAATATATTTCAAGGCAGTTTCTCTGTGTTAGAACATACAACCTAATTGAGACATTAATCCTACCCATTTAAGTCACTCCTTTTCTCATAGAGAGAACAAAATAAAGGATGAGAGAGACTAGCAAGATTCACTCAGATACTGTACCCTCTTGGAGATGATGCTTAATCTGCTCCCCTTGGAAGTGGAGCGGATAAATATTCCTCTTCAAAAATAAGATAATAATGTGCCAATAAATTAAATTTTAAAAATAAAATAAAATAATACCACTTAACTTTGAAGACATGGATTTAGGGTTAATCCAATCTAAAATTGTGGGCAATTGCTATTTTCATAAAAAGTAGATAAGCAGCAAGTATTACACCATTCTAAAATCAAAAGAAGGGATTTGGGGATTCTATGCAACAACTGGACTCCCAACAAGTCTGTTCAGGACATTTCTATAATTTCAGTAATAATTTCCTGAGCATTTACTATGTATAAAGAAATATAATGATTTACCACTTTTAATAAAAGCAAAAAGTTTTATGATAGTTTAAATGATCAAAGTACAATAACTTTTAAGCATTTTTATTTTAAATAGCAAAAGACTTTTAAAGGGTAGACATACTTAAAAACCTCCTCAGAAAAATTAATATCAGTCATTAAAACTATTTTCCTAGACTTTATAGAGCTACCTGTATTATGTTGATGACAAGAAACTCTAGTTCAGTACTTGGTTTTATTATTAATTGCTACATTGTTTTACTTCATATTAATAACCACAGGTTAGTATCCTGGATATAGTGTAAACACCCCTTATCCAGATTGTAAAGATAGTTTTAATGAAAGTTTTTCATTTATCAAACACTATAGCATGTCTATTAAGCTGCTGGATTCTTGAGATAAAACCGATTCAGTTATTTTTTGTTTGTAAGTTAATGGCTATTTGCCATTCCCCACAGAGTAGAATAATTAACTACTTGTTCTGTATGGTTTGACTTGCATTCCTGTTTCTTGTTCTTGTCAATTTTTTTTTTAATGAATGGAAAGGAATTTGGAAGAAAGTAGATGTCTAATAGTTTAAGTGCTTTCATGTACTCCATTTTATGTTACTACAACAGAATATCACAAACTGCATAATTTGAGGAAAAAGAAATTTTTTCTAACTGTCCTGAAGGCTGAGATATCTAACCTCAAGGACTGGACATGTGGTGAGGGAATTCTTGCTGCATTACTCTCTGGAGGAAAGTAGGAGGCCAGAGAGCACCAGAGAGAAACTGAGGACTAAACTCACTGTTTGGATAAGTCATCTCCCAGATGAAGGACCCACTCTCCAGTAGCAACACGCATCCACCCGAGCACCGAGCCCTCCTGGCCACAGCACTCCTCCAGGTCTCCCCACTCTATACTTTGTGGGGGGGGGGGGTGGCTCAGGTTTCTGGCACGTGACCTTTGGAACTCACCTTCAAAGCACAGCAAATGGCTATAGGTCTTCTCAGATTTGCTAATCCAACCACAGTCAGGCTTCATGAATTATCTTCATAGAAGTCTATGCATTTTTCAAGTCACTTGGGTAGATTAGTATAGTATTTCCTATACTAAATTCACTAACAATTTAAAACTATATGACATCTCCCTTTTAATTCAATATATACCATTTATTTGTATATTTTTTCTTCAGTTTCTTGGTCAAGAGGTCCAAAATTGTGCCTTACATGTTTAGCCTTTTAAAATAAGAACTTTGTTGATGCTATTTATTACTTTTCCTGTCTTACTAATTACTGTTCTCATCATTACTATTTATTTCTGTACCCTATAACTTTAATTTATTATTGTTTTATTTCTTCTGAATCTGGTTCACAACTCATTAATTTTCACTCCATCTGTTTTCCTGCATTTGTGATGAGATATACTCTTTGACTTACAATGTGGTTACATTTCAGTAAACTTATCATTAAACTGAAAATGCTGTGAATTTAAAAAGCTTAAATAGACCTAATACCAAAGATCATGCTTCACACCACAGTGCACTACGGTTACACTGACCAAGAAGAGACTGAATTCAGTGCTGCCTTAGAGTATGATGAGAAGGAAAAACAAATACTTCTAGGCCAGGAAAAGATCAAAATTCAAAATTTCAAGTATGGTTTCTAATAAATACTTGTAGCTTCTGAACATCCATAAAGCAAAAATTCATGAATGGGACCATGACAGCCAGGGACCTGTTGCATAAATTTCCCAGTCAGTGGTCTTGAAAATTTGTAATGCATATTTTTACTAATAGTCCTTTTGTTATTCTTCAGTTTAAAATATTTAGAAATTATGTAATGGTATATTCCTTATGCCAAACTTATCTGAGTTGTCTTTATTATTTTGCTATCAATTTGTGTTTTTGTACTCTGGTTGGAAATCAGTGTGATATCATTTCAAGACGTGTTGAAATTTCCTTTGTAACTTTATTTTCACTGTGTGTTATTTTGTAAATGTTTCATGTCTTCTTGCAAAGAACACACATCATCCAATTACTGAAAACATGAATCAAACAAGCCCTCCAAGTTTATTGGTGTCATTTAAATCTCTAATTTTACTTACAAAATTCCCATCGGGTGGATGGATCTGCCAGTGATATCATGTAATTTTTTCTACTTTTCCTGCAATATTCCTAAGCCTGTATTTACAGGTGCATATGAACTGAAATATTATTTACCCTTCCTGATAACACATTTTATTCTCTATAGTGATTCCCCTTGTCATAAGGCTACATGAAAGCACTTAAAGTTGTTTTTTTTTTAATATTCAATGCTTGCCTTTACTCTCAGACTTTCCTCCATATTTATGTAAGATACTGGGGAAAATCACTTCCATGGATTTTATGACCAAGCTAAGAATCTAATTCTAACTACAAATCACAATTTAAGCTGCTCACTCTTAATATAGTTATTAGCCTACTTGGATTTGTTTGTCAGATTACTCTTTCCACTTGCCATCCAGAATTATGAAGGATTCAAGGTCTGTCCTTTTCTCCAGTACTTTATAAGCAGTTTCATGAAGACTGGCAGGAGACTTAGAAGTCCTTGGTTAGACACAAGGGATTTTACTGCTCAGAGGTACAGCAGTGACCAGAGCACACAGACCCCATTTTCTACAAAAAATCCTGAAGACGGATAGGTGCGGTCAAGAAAGCACAGCTCTGGGAGCACAAAGAACTGCTGTGACAGCCACTTCTGAGCAGGTGCCCCCAGGCTGTCTGTGTGAGGCCTTGAGGAAGTTAGGAAGCTGGAGTTCTTACTTGTTGTGTTTGCAGAAACTCATGCTGTGATTCATGGGGGGGGGGGGGTCTCAACTGGGTGGAGGTAACATTAGCTTTGCTGGTTTCCAGTGGACTGGGAAACGAGCGGCAGGCGGACCGGACCCAGCAGCTCCGGGCCCGCTGTGCCGTGCTTCCAGTGGACTGAGGAATGAGCGGCGGGCGGACCGGACCCAGCAGCTCCGGGCCCACAGAGCCGTGTTTCCAGTGGACTGGGGAACGAGTGGCAGGCAGACTGGACCCAGCAGCTCCAGACCCAATGTGCCATGCTTCCAGCGGACTGAGGAACATGCGGCGGGCGGACCGGACCCAGCAGCTCCGGGCCCACAGAGCCGTGTTTCCAGCAGACTGGGGCACGAGCGGTGGACGGACCGGACCCAGCAACTGCGGGCCCCGCTGTGCCCTGTTTTCCAGCGGACTGAGGGAACAGCCGCAGGCGGACCAGACCCAGCAGCTCCGGGCCCGCCGTGCCGTGAGTTCAGCGGACTGAGGAATGAGCAGCGGGCGGACTGGACCGAGCAACTCCGAACCCACCGTGCCATGCTTCCGGTGGACTGAGGGAGCGGCACGCGGACCCGGCTGCAGGGTGCAGTCCATTTCCAGTGGACTGAAGGCCGCCCACCAGCCCACTGTATCCCGGAGCTGTGCAGTGAGGAGTCAGACATAGAGGTAACTCATAAGCTCAAAGTATCCAGTATAGAATCTAACAAACCTTTTTTGTCTTATTTATTGTGTTTAATACTGATCTTGGCATTTATTGTATTATGGTAACAAACATGATGTGATTGTTCTGCTCAAATACCTACCATGATGTGTCAGGAGTGAGAACTCTCAAGGGTTATAACAGATTCAAGAAGGACGCCCCAGGAAAGTGCTGCTTCCAAAGGGCCCCAGATAATAGAAAGAGACCTGCAACAAACATTGTCCTGTCATCAGTCAAAGAAGAGCATTAAAAACAAAGAAAAAGTAGAAATGGGAAAATACCCAAAAAAAAACAGACACAAAGATCACCACCACAGGGAAATTCAGAGAAAAGGGAAATAGAGCAAACTGAAACTCAAGCACCAGGACTCTTGGAGATGGTAACTAAAGCAGATCTACTAAAATGGAAAGCAGAACTCATCTCTGAGATCAAAACAGAGATACTGTCCTCAGTGAAAGACTTCATTAAAGAAGAGATCAGTGA
>PVIC010028339.1:0-23267 GCA_004025085.1 Thryonomys swinderianus
GAAAAGTAACCAAGACAAATATAACGAAAAATGAATTTACAGATAAATCTCTTTAGAGGTTACTTACTATACTCAAGAATAGTACAGGCTGTATGGTAAAGCATTTGCTTCACATACTTATTTATATTTAAATGAAACTTACATTTCTTAAAATTTCTTCTCACTGAATTTAAAAGGTTATGCAAATCTTGAAGATCACATATTTACCTTGTTTTATTTCAAAAATATATATGGTAAGCTCAAAAATAGGTTTTATTCCAACACCAAAATGATGTTGACCTCAGAAATGATAGAATCAAATATTATAATAAAATTTAAAACAGATGACCAAAAGCTGACATACATCACATAGACGTCAAAACAGACACTGCCTGTTCATGAACATGCTATTCCTAAATACGTCTATCTTTGCCCAGTCGCTAAAACCGGCACTTCAATCTAACAAATGAACACAGGGGTGAAAACTTAAGGGCTCTCTCAATTGTAGTTCTCAACCAATGTTAAATTTACACTAATTTCTATTTCTCAAGAAACTCTATTCTAACAAGCTACAAGAACCTAAGCACACATTCATGAAATATAAGAATAATCTCTACTTAAATTTTGCAGTGTTTCACCTGGACTACCTCTGTTAAACTTTTATTTATTAAGGTGATATTATTATATGCCTATGTTCCAAACAAAAGAACTTCCCCCACTTAAAGTAGTCAGAAGTACTTAACAAGTACATAAACAGACTGTTACAGACATGTAAGAGCAACAAAAAATGTTCTCAAGGACTTGACAATGAGATAACTTTCAATGTACCTTTAGGACATACTCATAAGTGAAATAAATAGGTCTGTAAATATCATATCTTTTCTCCAGTATGAGAAACTGAAGATTTAAATGAGCTCTAGAATATATGGTAGATATTGTGAAATACAAGATATTCAAAGGGAAATGGGGTGTAGGGGTAAGTAACAAGGTGTCCTGAGTTCGATCCCCAGAAACCACATACAATGCTGTGCGTGGTGACTCACGCCCACCAGCAATCAATACCACATACCACAGTGCCGGGCGTTGTGGCTCACGCCTGTAATCCCAGCACTGGGGAGGCAGAGGGAAGGGACTGCTGAGATCAAGGCTCGCTTGGGCTACATAGTGAGCTGAAATACAAAGTAACACCTTGTCTCAAAAAGAAAAACAAAAAGTGAGGGGACAGTCCAAGGTTTGAGATGGAGAAATGCACTGGAGCATGACTGGTGTGAATCTACACCAAGTTAGAAGAGACTGAAAACCAATGTCAAAGGTCACAGTTAAGACTGGAGTTCTCCCAAAACCTGCAACTTTTTCACATTTCCTTTTTTATTCTGTCCAATCTACATGTCTATTGGTTGGTAGGACTCACATATAAAATCATTCTTCATCCTTCAGTTTGTTGGCCAAATGTCAATCACCCACAGAGACACCCACAACTACAACTGACTTACTGATCTGCTACTTGTTTCATAATCCACTCACTTTTACATGATTAACAGTCACAGTAGTATATATAGGGAGGTACATTTTCCTGTTGCCTCATATTCCACATGGCACACCACAGCACTGAGGCAGAGATCTGAGAAAGGGCTTAAGCGAGATGACTTAAGTGAGGTGACTCCATGCCAGAACAGAGAAGAGAACAAAAATCAGTATTCAGGATATATGGAAAAGTAGTATAAGCTTAATGTAAACATTTTAAAATCATTAATATTTTCCAATAGAAGCATTAAAAATGAGGAGTAATATTGTAAACTTGTGACTCCTCCAATCAAGAAGTCCACATGAGGTCAAATGATGACAAGAGATATAAAAGGAATCCTATTTCCAAAGAGGAGTTGCATTGTATTGCCCTTGAGATACCTGCTTCAACATTAGAACTACTTACTACTGGTTATCAGCCCCATCTCCATTTATCTCTTGTTAACAGTGCCATTTTTATTTAGAGCACTAAGTATCACAATCAAATGAGAAATAAAATGTGTCAGATTCTCAGCCCCTTCTCCAGTGTGGTCTTATGACAAAATGCTGGAAAATAGCAATTAAGTAGCATATATACATCTAGTATAGTAATGCTGACTATGGCTGGGAGATTTATTCTTCATATATGATAACCTCATTTTCCTAGTACCTCCTTCCTTTTTTTAATTAGACCACAAAGTATGAGGTATCACAGCAAAATTAGTTGTAAGAACAAAAGGATGGCAAAGTACAAAATAACAGCCTGGGTAATCAAGTCATTCTCTAAGCAGTTGCCCAGGTTTTATCTTTCTCTGGATTCTGTTCTTCTACCATGGCCTCTTACAGCCATGATGAGTTAGGATTTCTAGCACTTGTAGCCAAATGCAGTTCTAACTGGCACAGTTACTATAATACTGTTTTCTCTTACATAAGACTTTATGAGTTTCAAAAAACTTTCTACACATTATCACATTTAATCTTCAAAACAAGCTAAGAAGTCAGAGCGTTTGTCTGATATTTTGTAGGTTAAAAATTTCAACATTTAGAAGTTTACAATATTTGTACATTTAAGTGACACAGGCTAGATTAAAATCCAGTCTTGTTTGAGAAAATTAGCCTGGGCCCGGAGGGTTAGCTCAGTGGTTCCGGTGCCTGCCTCGCAAGCGCAAGGACCTGAGTTCGATCCCTGGTAACCACATAAAAAGCTGGGCGTGGAGACACGCCCACCAACAATCAACCGCATACCACAATGCCGGACGTGGTGGCTCACGCCTGTAATCCCAGCACTCGGGAGGCAGAGACAGGAGGATTGCTGAGTTCACAGAGGCTTGCCTAGGCACCATAGTGAGCTCAGGGCCAGCCTGAACTACAAAGCGAGACCCTGTCTCAAAAGGAAAAAAAAAAAAAAAAAAAAAGAAAATTAGCCTGGATTCCTTCACTAGAAGTCCTCTGATTTCTCTGTAAGCAGAGGAAGGAATTATAAAAGATGAGCAAATAACTAAAACCTTGGACAACAGAATGTTTTTATGACATGAACCAGTGAAATGGTTGCCTCAGCAGGAGCGCATATGCCCTTTTCTCCCCAGTATGTCTAATTTAAAGTCTTCTCTTTCTGTGCCGCAAGAAAATCTAGTTTACAGAAATAAACTTAACCATATATATAGATATATCTTCCATATATATACTTATATCTATATACGAAGAAATACACTGACCACTCACGAAATAACACCACCAGCAAACTCTGTTTAATGAAGCCAGCCTATTAGTGGACTACAATACAAGCCACCATATTGAGGTGCAGGTCCGTAAGTCGCTGATTATACATCATTCCACAACCACGACAAAACTGAAAATACCAGAGACCCATTAAAAGGTTTGCCGAGATCTGGACTTGAGACTTTCTGCAGAAAATGAGCTGCAGTAATTGCAGCGCTGCTTTCAGATTCAGAAACCCTAAGAAGGCATAAAGACTAAGAAAGCCATTCCCGTAAGCTAGAGTTTGTGACGAGATTTCATCTGTATAAAAGTAACCTGAAGAAGAGACAGAGTCTTGGGGTAAGCTTTCAGATGTTTCTGATCACTGGTATTGCTCCTAGAAGAGAAGAAAAAGCAGCTGGATTCATGACTCCTTATAGGAAGTTGCCATCTCAAGAAAACCAGTCTAGGATTCCTAGAAAGTACCTGACACTAGTTTCCAAAGGTACCTGAAGTTGGCAATACACTGAAAAGGAGATGACCTAATGAATTTACTCCTACAAAATGAGATTGCTTTCATGTCACATTCAAAATGTTTAATTGCTTAGTTCACTTAATTGTAATTCCATGAACTACTTTACTCTGTACTTTGTTATGGGTAACAGCTATTTGATAGTTAAGACTGCTCCAAAAAAATTAAATAAATATGGCAATATGTAGAAAACTGTAGTGTTACTATAAAGCAGTAATCAAAGTTCTAATAGCAAAATGGTCAACTTTTGTTTTGAGAGTAAGAAAGGCTGATTACTTTTTCCTTAAGATATTTGAAAATACAGGCCTGGCCTTCTACTTTATACTGCAAGCTATAGACTTTGTAGCTTGCCCTTAGAATAAATCACATCACTCCAAAATTAATTCTCAGTAAATGAACAGGACACTATCACAAAATGCATCTATTTGTCTCTCAAGGAGGTGAGTTTTCATTATTGTTTCTTCTGTATACTGTTATATCACGGGAGACCAGATGGGAAGAATGAGGCCTAATTGGCCTCCTCAGCGAGCACTGAGAAGAGGGTATGCCGCAGGGAAAAGTAAAAACACCTGAGGTTAAGTTGTTTCCCCTGAGAAGTACCCTGGGAGGTGGGAGACAGATGAATCCCATCGAACTCTTAGTTGCTCATGCCCCTATCTGAATGAATAAAGCCAAGGTGCACCTGTGAATTGAGGTGCTATGTCAAAAGGAGACATGAGATTTTATTTTTCTGGTACTAAGGTTTGACATTGTGACTTTGCACTTATGAGGCAGGTACCCCAGATTTTAACTTGCTTCTATGTCTCCTATTTTTCATCTTCGCCACCGCTTGGTCACATTCAAGCTTGCGCTCCTAAGCTGATTGCTACATTATATAGAGTATATAATTCTGTATACATTTGTATGAGATTCACCTCAGATTCAGTAGACACTTGAGCTTTTACATGCACGTAAATCTTTAACACTTCCTCATTAATAGTGTGCTATCATAAGAGAGCATTTGCTCTCTTCAAATTAACAATTTGATTATATAATTCTGAATTTGAGTCTGATTTATAGTAATCCAATAAAGTTATTAAGGACCACAATATTCAAATTAACAAGTCAGAATCAGTATTTTCCTTGTTGTGAAATCTACCCTAAGTATCAGATTGCTTCATAGACATTATCTTGGAGACAAGTCAATTATCTGTATATATTTCAACACATCCCCAGAATCCTCACTGTTATTAAATAACACTAATAAAACCATTAGGCAGGATTCATTTTTTTTTTTTGAGACAGGGTCTTGCTTTGTAATTCAGGCTGGCTCTGAGCTCACTATGTAGCCTAGGCAAGCATCGAACTCAGCAATCATCCTGTCTCTGCCTCCCGAGTGCTGGGATGACAGACGTGAGCCACCACGCCTGGCACTGTGGTATGTGGTATTGATTGAGCATTATATGTGGTTATACCGGAGATCAAACTCAAGACCTTGCGCTTGCGAGGCAGGTGCCAGAACCACTGAGCTAACCCTCCGGGCCTAGACAGGATTCTTAAACTCTGAGTTACTGCCTCACTCATGTTTGAGAAGTTTGGTCTTAGCCTTACAAGTCTAAAAGCAAAATATTATAAATGATCATTAAAAAGGAGTAAAGATCTAAAGATTTGACTTACACCATGAGGATGAGGCATTAACTTTATAAAATTTGAAGTAAGGCCAAATCCTTAAGTATCCATAGGGAAACTCTTAGGATAAAATAATACAGGTTGTTTGACTGAAATAGAAATACATGAAAGATAACTTCAAAAAGAAAAAAATATACATATAAGATGTTCAGTAATCTTTAATGATAAAAATTGTAGTATTTTAACTTACAGCTTTAGGGCAAATTTAAACTGTAGTTTTAAAAGCAAATAGATGACTAGGTAAAGAAAATGTGCCATTTACACACAATACAGAACTACGGAGCCATAAAGATAAGTCTGAGTCCTTTGTCGGACAATGGCTGCACTTCTGAGACCATACTTTTAAGGGAAATCACACATTCAAGCTTCAATATACCACATAGTTTCTCTTACACTTGATCTTAGCCAAAAGGCCGAGAAGTGATCCCACCACATGGTTTCTCTTATAAGAAGCCCAAAGTATAAATAGAGAGCAAAATGAAAGATTGAAAGTAAGAAGCAGAGGGACAGATTTTTTTCAAAGCAGAATGGGATCAAGAGATGGAGAGGGAAGGAATAGAAAAGGTAATGAAAAATAGAATTAAGATGTATTACGTACATGTAACAACTCCACAGAAGGAATGTAAACAGTAAGTACTACAAAGAAACTGATCTTCAAAAAACAGAATCTCAGAGGGAAAAATATATGTTGAAAATTATGAAGGCTTATTTGACTCTGCTATAAGAACATTTCTAAATTAACAAATTTTACTGATATTTATACGGAACTTTCCAATACTTAACACAAAATATATACTGCCAAAACTCGTGGTTGTACACTACAGCCTATCTCACTAAATGATTTAGGCAAAAGACAATTTTTGGATCATAAAACTTAAGAGTCTAGAAGTCAGAACTTTGGGCCTGGCCAGATATTCTCATTCGTATGATATAACCAAGGCCAGATTTCTGCTCATTAGCTCTATTTTCTTTTGTTGTCATAACCCAGGTGACTCTGTCTACAGGATCTGGGGAGGCATCAGAACTGCACATGCTGCACTTTAAGCTTCTCTCCTCCTATTCAGGGGAATTTAGCCAGATGATCCTTACTTTCTTTTAGCTCAAAATTCTATGACTCATAAAGTAACTAGCAGTTTACAAAATAACTCAATTCAATAAAGATGGTATCAAATTGTTTTTTGCAATTGAATATCGTGTATTAAAATGTACTAGAATTGCCAGGTGTAGTGGCTCAAGCCTATAATCCCAGCACTCGGGAGGCAGAGGCTGGAGGACTACTGAGTTCGAGGCTTGCCTGGGCTACATAGTGAGCTCAGGGCCAGCCTGAACTACAAAGCGAGACCTTGTCTAAAGGAAAGGAAAGTACTACAGTTGACTAAAGAATGATTTTTGTAATTATTTTAAGCTTACTCTGCACTTTTAGTCTTTTATGAGTAATATAAGCAATCCATAATCTAGCCCACAAATTCCAAGTTGATACCAAATTATTGCAGTTTTAAGATAATTTAGGTACTAATATTGGTACATATGAAAAAATGTCAGAATGGTGTTAAAGGAAACTTTACCCATCAAAGGCAAAAAAATTCAATGTCTAGAAGCTTCTTTTTATAGGAAACTAATAGAAACCGGAATAGGCAAATAATGTACATTAGCAATTGCAGACATTAGTTGGTTCCATTAAAATGTCAGTTGCCATGGTTATGAATTCTGCTACATAAGAAAAGGTGTGAAATTCAAATACTTGAGGAATAAATTACCATGACATACATTAAATACTTTAAATACATTAAATTATAATAACATTATAGTTAAATTGTCCTGAGATTATTAGCCATATTCTCTTTCATCTAAATGGTGTAAACAAACATCAATTTCAACTTTATGGGGTCCACAAATTTCTAGGGTCAGTTCCAACTTAATGGTAATAAATACTCCAGCCCATAAAGATGTGATACGAGTATTTCTGGAAAACTAAAATTAAAGCCTTCACAAAGGTCTGATAGGTTCCTCACTTCAGGAATCAGAGCTACAGCAAATTCTGCCTCTAGAGTGCTCCACAGCAGCCACTGAGGATTCATTTCAAAGCTTATATAACTGAAATAGGGTTATTATATAAGTCAAATGCGATTATTTGATCCAGTGGTTTTAAAAGCAAATTTGTTCTAAGACACAATTCCCCTGTGGCAACTACATTTCTTTCTTTACATATTTAGCATCTTATTTTTGGAAGTCAAAAAACATGTAGCTTGAAAAGCATTAAGATTCCTAGTCTCCAAACTATTGTCATTTTCATTCCCTAGGTTGACACTTAGGGAAAACATCTGCAAATTATTGCTTTGGGTATGGCAGATCATTAGTTCTCTAATTTGTAATTTGGATGCTGCAAACTATTCATTCTTTTATTAAGCCCTTAACTCTCATTACTTCCCCCAAGGTAATGCCTGGTGACATAATGCACTATTATAATTAAAGTTGCTATATGAATCTACTCTTCAATCACTTAAACCAAGTTGGTCTTAAATCTACTCTCTCAGCATCCTTCCTATCAGCCAACACACACCTTTACCAGGTCAATGATTACTTAGGGAATAATAGTCTTCTTACCCTATAGTTTCCTTGAAGACAAAGACTACTATTTTTGATTCAATGTAAGTTTCCAGTGACTGGCATCGGCTACTGATGCCAAACATCCTTACTTTCTTTTAGCTCAAAATTCTATATTTGCACATATAGAATTTTTAAGCGTCGGCTACTGAACAAATTACTGTAAGCTAATACTTGTTCTTCTTTGGCAACTTTACACATTAGGATCACCTTTCTAAAATATTGAAATTTTCTTTCTGTAAGTTTATATATTGATAATTGAAACTCTATACTTCCAGTCTGTCACATCTGACAATCTGACTTAAAAACTATGCCAGCTGACAGTTTAATTACTGCAATGCTGTCCTAACTAAAAATCATTTGCCCCCAGTTTCTCCTTCAGGCTATTAGTTCTGTTCAATGTCACTGAATTGATGTTTCTTTTACACATCTTATCTATTGAATACTCCAAAAAAATATAATTTGCTACTCTATAAAATAGTGTAAACTTTGTCCTAGTTTAAGGCCATCTTTTGCCCTTCTTCTCTCATAATTTCAATAAAAAAATTTAGATAATAAATTGGGGATTAAGACCGCACTGAGGTTCACCGACTTGTCAAGATTCATAGGACTTGGAAATGCTGTTATAATCATGGTTACAAGTGAAAAGTACAAATTAAAATCATCAAAAGGAGCCGGGTGTGGTGGCTCACGTCTGTAATCCCAGCACTCGGGAGGCAGAGACAGGAAGGAGGATTGCTGAGTTCGAGGCTTGCCTGGGCTACATAGTGAGCTCAGGGCCAGCCTGAACTACAAAGCAAGACCCTGTCTCAAAAAAAAAAAAAAAAAGAAAATCATCAAAAGGAAAAGCAAAAGAGCGAAGTCAAGGTGAAACCAGGCGCAAGTTTTCAGCTGTTTTCTTCCAGTGTAGCTGTACAAACAGTACCACAAAGTATTAAGCAGCCCACAAGTCCAACTAAGTCGTGGTGCCCTGGGTTTTTATCTACCTCAATCACATAAACATGCATTTCCCACATCAAAGACTTCAAAGATACCAGTTGGACCATGGTCTTTGGAATACAAAACAGATATTCCAAAAACAGGCTATTTGCCAGGAGTTGATCAAAGAAACAAAGAAACTGTTTCTTTGGAACAGACAGGATCTGACCCTTTACTGACTAGATAAGTCTGCCTCTTTATTATTCAAACACATCTTGTTCATTCGTGCACTTAGGTCTACTAATTTGAAAAGGTTTCCTAACCCATCTATTCAAATCCTTAGTTTCCCTAAGGGACCAGCACAGACTCCCCTTTCTGCTTTCCCATATCTCTACCACAGAAGCACCTCTACCAGGCACTTTTTCATACTCCCTTCAAATCCTCTTTACTGGACACATCAAATCTCTGATACAATTGTCATGTAGGACATACAGAGATGGTTTCTAGGTTCTTTCTGTCCTGAATAAAGAACTGGTCAAGATCAGCACAAAGGGTAGTGACATTTTACATTTATTAAAGGTAAGAAAAGAAACAGGCTGTGCAGAGCAACTTCAGGTCACCTGAAGATAAGAAATCAGATATACCCTACAAACCACAGAGGGCCACTGAAAAGAGTTAACAGTGGCCCCAGCTTGATGGTAACAATCATTTTGTCTGCCATTCCTCAGGCTGATGTCAGGTCTAGGTCTTGGTTATAGAAAACCTGCTCTAGAATTAAATTTAGCACTCTGATTAGTTTCAAGTACAGGGGTTTGGGAAATGTTCTGCACATGTGTACTGGAAGTCATTGATCAATAAGTCATGCTCACTTCCCCAGCCAATTTGCCATACCCTAATGTACTGTCTCATTTCTACTTAAAAAGTCACAGTAAATAACTTTAAATCCATCATTCAGTATTAGGATGTTCACTATTACTACTACTACACTTGATCTTAGCCAAAAGGCCAAGAAGCGATCGCTATTACTACTACTAACAAATTAATATATTCCAGATATTGTTCCAAGTGCTTTCTTCATAATCCAAAAGCAAGTGTTTCTGGCTCACTTTTACTAGAGCATCAAAGCAAGAAAAAATTAACATGTTAATACTACAAACCAACTCTGACTTCAGCGCTTATGACATCCACTGCCATGTTGTACTGGCCTCAGATAAGCCCTTAGTGAGAAATTTCTAAAAATCACCAAGTGTCAAGTCAGGCTGATCGATCTAAATGCTTTTTAAGAGAAAACTAACTTTCAAAATAAATTAAAATTTAAACTTTTTACTCTCATTGTAACCTCTTTCAGGTCATTACTGTACAATGTTATATAAGCTGTAGGACAGTATTCACTGCCAAGTTATTATCCATTAATGAGTTTTCCTCTTTATAGAGGGCAATTTACTAGTCATGATTTCCCTGATAAAAGGCCAACTAAGTGAAACATATACCTTATGCAAACCTTTAGCTCTCAATTTATCTCCTTGTCTCTTCTTCTAACACACACACACACACACACACACATGTACTCTCTCCCCCTCTCCGTCTGTCTCTCTGACAATGGACTACCCCCCCAAAAGATGTAACACATCCATCCTTACTCCTTTTCAACATATTTCAAATGTGATAAATATCTAGAAAAACCAATTAACAGGAAAGAAAACTAAAAATAAAATGTTTACAATATAACTAAGTATTAACTTAATAAAAACAGGGAAGAAGCCATACGATGCAGCTCAAAGAACACTGGAATATAATGGAATGGAACTTTTTTCCAATACTGGGGAAATGAACCCAGGGCCTTTACGCTGAGCTACCCTCTCAGCCCTTTTTGTGTTCTTTGACGGTTTGTTTTTTGAGTTAAAATCTCACTAACTCTGTAAATTGCTCTGATTTGCTAACCTCCCACCTCAGCCTCCCAGAGTTCTGGAATCAAGCATGTGCCAACATGCCCAGCCTAGAATGGGAACTGATGCAATTTTATTAATTTTGATCCATGCTACTCTCACAAGTAATACTCTTATAATTTTTAAATGTATAAAAAACATGGGAAATGAATCAAAAGTACAAAAGATTTAACACAAACACTAAATTTTAATTTTTTTTTTCTTTTTGGGGGTACTGGGATTTAAACTTGGGCCCTTGTGCTTCCAAGGTAGGCACAGCACCACCTGAGCTAAATCCCCAGGTTTGTTTTTTTTTTGTTTTGGTGGTGCTGGGGAACAAACTTAGGACCTTGCACTTGAGAGGCAGGCACCAGAAGCTCTGAGCTAAATCCTCAGAAAAAAAATTGATGGGGAAAATGATTAATATGAATCATATCACTCAAAATCATCTGTAGTTGCTTTAAATTACTCCAGGCCCCATAAATTATATCCTAGAATATTGAAATAATATAAATAACTCATGACCCCTGGATAGTAAATCTTTGAGTCAAGATGATTCAGCTAAGGTAACAGATGTAAGCAGCTCAAGAATAAGAACTTGTTAATTTTGTTTCTTAGTATATACAGATCTTCATACATAGTGCCTAGAATGTATTAATGGCCTATAAATGTCCCTGACAAAATTCTAGAATTTATTTTTTAAACTTGAGGATAACAGCAAAGGAAGCAATGATCAATAAGTAGCAGTACCAATTCACAAAGACCAATTAGCCCAAGTTACATGGTTATGACTGTAAGAGTAAAGATCATATCAAACCATCTGTTCGTATTTCATACCAGTAATTCCTGTATTAGAAAATAAGAACTTGATATTCTACAAATGGATCATTTTTACCTGGCTGAATCAGTATGCAGTTTAACGGATCACTAACAAGTCTGAAGGAGACAATTCCATCTTGCTAATTTTTTTTAGTCAGCTATATAAACAAAAACCAATTTTATCAACTTTGCCTATGACTTCTTAAAAAATAAAAAGGCAAAATAAGTAAATTAAAATTTAAAATGAGATAGTCTAAGAAATGAGGAAATAACCATAAAAGTTCAGAACAGATGTGGTATTACGGCTGTAATCCCAGGACTTAGTAGGCTGAGGAAGGAGGATTGTGAGTTTGAGTTCAGCCTGGGCTACACAGAGTTCAAGGCTATCAAGGACTAGTGATTCTTTGTCTCATTAAACCAAAAAAGGAGGACAAAAAGTGAGGCAAGGTAACACATGCTTGTAATCCTAGGACTTGGGAGCTACTATAAGGACAAGGACAGTATGGAATACACAAGAAAACCCTGTCTCAAAACAACTACCCACTCCCACACCCCCCTACACAAACCACAAAAAGATCAAAATGAAGTTCTTCTTTACAAATCTTTCAATTTTACCCTTTACATTCCAAGTCTAGAGGACAGAAACTTATTTCTACTACATACTCACTAAAATACTACAAACTTATACATACCTTTCACATAACCTGAATTCTTCAAATTTATATACCCAGGTCTCTTGTACAGTTATGGTAGCCAACGGGACAGACTAAACTGAAATGACAAAACCCACATTTGAAATCTATTTTGGTCTCTAAATACTAAGAATAGCTGTTTATTGTGACTTAAAAGTCATCAATCCATGTCATAGCTCAGGAAGGTCAGTAAATCTTAAGGATCTTGTGGGGTAGACTTAGCACACAAGTGCTATCTTTTAATAATTCTATCAAGCTTTCTTTTGCTGTTAGCAACCATCCTTTTTAGTCTAATTATAGAACTAAACCACAACTAATGAAAGTAAGCCTGGGAAATATTTTTAAAGGATCTCAGGTAATTATAATGAAAATGACCTACAGTGCAGCTTTGGAGTCTCCTTAGGTCACCTATTTTTCAGTCAGGCTTCTGATGTTCCATTTTGAGATTACATTCCCTACTGACAGAAAATAAATCTAAGTAAAAGAATTGAGAATATTAAAGAGCTCAATTACTTTGTACTGGTGTTGTCTTGTAAGGCACTTAACCCTCCTAAGCCTGTTTTCCCTGTTGATCACAGGTGTGATCATTGTTATAAGCACTTAGCATCATGCCTGGCATATAATAGGCAGTCAATAAATTAAAACTATTACACACTAATTTTGAGGGTGAAGGGCCAGAATATACTATGCTACAAAATAATGGTTCCTTTATAATTAGCTACTACACAAGCAGATTGACATGCCACTAAGGGGAATATTTACTTTCTTATTTACATACCAAGTCTTTTTAATATACTATGCTGTATTTTTTCATTGAAAACTCAAGTTTCCAACAATCTTTGAGAGCAACTGACACTGCTCAAATTTCCTGTTCTTTGTCCCTGCTTTAAGTGGATGTGTTGCTGTGCGACCTATGACTGGTAGCCTGGGGAACAACACCAAAAGCTGTCAACCTGTTCAAGGAGTGCATGCCAAATCTGAACATTACACATCTGAGAAAAATTTTGACATAATTATCCTACATTAGCATTAAAAATTATCTAAAAGTTGTGTTTAGTGCTATTTACATTACAGGTTAGCTTAAAAGTTCAAGATTGAGGCATTAAATATGATTAAGAGAAGCAAATATTAATACAAGTTTATCTTTAGTATCAATTGTCCTAAGAACACAAATTTGTAATACGTAACCCAAAAGCCTCAGCTGAGACCATTTAACTCAAAATTCTTTAACCTAAAAGCAAAGGTATTTTAAACTATTATTTTATAGTTAACTTTTCAGTTAAAAATAAACTAAGTCCTTCTTGCAGTTAATTACTCTATTCAAACAGCTTTAATGAAATTATCTTGCTAAGAAACAGTTTTAATTTATTATAAACTGGTTTTAGATTGTGCCTTTACCTGACTCACTAAGGACAGAGGTAATTACAGATTACAACTGATTTGAGATTTTGTATAAGTAACTAATTATAGAATTAAAATTTCATTAAGGAATATAAAAAGTTTGATATCACATATTAATTACATAACCTCTTATGGTTGTGATTTCCAAAGAATTTTCATGCAAAAATACATCCAATTTGAACTGGTAAGTCTGCTATGGGCATGTAGGGGAAAAAAACTAGGCATTTCATTTGGTATAGTATCACTCACTTCCTGTATATATCAGCCATAAAAATCACTATTTTAGGAATTTTTCTACTACAAAAACATATCTAAGCTATTTTTAAAATTTTTAAAACAAGGACACATCATATTAGGAATTCATTACCAGGTTTCTTATGCTCTTATTCACATGTAATTTGTGTTCATGTGAAGTATTTAGAAAAATATCTGACTCTACCTCATTTACACTATTAGAATGTTATTTCTTAGTGAGCCAAATGTTTTCCCATTTAATTTTTACAATTACTTTACTTATTTAAAATAGCATAATTTATTAAAAGACTATTTAGTCCCTAAGATTGTTTACCTTACCTTGTATTATTTTCATTTTACTACTAAATCAATTCTAAAACTTTATACTACAAAGCAAGTATTTATAATTAGCCAATACTGATGGCTAACGTTCTAAATATATCATTCAACATCAACCAAGTTATCTCAAGGTAGTCATGCACCATGATCTACAAAACATGTCTCCTTACAAGGTTTTATTAGTCAAAATTATGTTTTAAGAGCTTTAAATATTCAAAAACGTATAGGAAACTCACCTTTAAACTCTGAAAGGATCTATTCCAGAATCCCTTCCCAGAATTTTATACAAAGCAGGCAACTTCTCTTCTTACTGAACTAGTAGTGTAAGCCATGAGTCAGCAAACTATATGTCTTTCAGCCTGTTGCCTGTTTTTACAAATGAAGCTTTACTGGAAAAGAGCTGAGACCACTCCTGTGTAACTATTCATGTATTTGTATCTACCCCTGGTTTTGTTACAGTAGTAAGTCTGAAACCTGCAACAAAGATCACATGGCATACAATGTCTAAAACCTTTACTTCTGGATCTTTACCAAAGTCTACCATCTTATATACTTTCATATTAAAAGCTATTTAAATTCTGTTAGAATCATAAGGATGCAACTATTTTTCAATTTTCTCCATTATAAGTTTTGTGGATTAACCTACATTATCTAAATACTATTTGTAACCTTGTTTTTGTGAGTTAATCTTTAGAAGACCAAATTCACCTCTGCACTGAGATTTATAGAAGCAATCCTGGAAAGCTGTGACAATGGCCAGGACTGTTCCAAGGTAAGCCTAAGGTTTATTTACCCATATATAAAACAACAAGAATTCTTTGATATCAGAAATTCTCTCATTCTTAAAAAGTTAAAAACTACAATGGCTTTTAAGAGTATATGAAATTGATTTTTCAGCTAACAGACTGTTAAAATTCAGTACATTTTCATACTACTTTCACATCTAACTTACTGATCATCCAAAGGTTTTGCTAATTACCTGGTCTACTAATCCTACCTCTCATCTATTCAAATTCTAGTATTTAATCCAATTTATAAAAACTTTGTTGGTATTCTTTCTTTACTCAATCAAAGACATTTTTTACTAACATCTCTAAGGGCCAGAGAGTAACTTTTGGAAGTACTTCCTCTGCCAGTACCACTAGGACAGTGGAATAAATTCCAGTGATTTGTTTAGATATCAGGAGATCACATTCTAGTGACTTTCTTTAAAATCTTGGAAAGAAATACATGTATCTTGAACTATTTACTTTATGCATGATTTATGTAATTCAAAACTACAACTACTTTTCCATAAATATTAATATCAGAAAATACTGATTTTCTTAAGTTTTCAAAATCATGAGTTTCATATCATTCAATAGAAAAATAAAATGAAGCTACCACACTTATAATTTAAGCCAAAAGTTTTTTTCAATAAAAACATAGAAATATTTTGATTTACAAATTACAATGAGTTAATATGAAGTCAAAATCCATAATTAACACGTTCATAAAAATTCTGAACACCAGCCTCAGAAGATTTTCTGTACAAGATTTACAGATGTCTACTGCATGCCATTTTTCCTCAGTGTGCTACAGAGTTCAGAGGTTCTGCTCGTATATTCCCCAAGTCAAGCGCAGAATCTGTCTCTTCATCAATTTCTCCAATGACTGCACTGTAATAAATTATGAAGAGTGAAGAGTTAAGCAAACACACTTCTGAATTTCTAAAACTCTTATAAATCAAATCAAAGTACTTAGGTTCCATTCTTCCAAAACATGTACAACTGAGAAGGGACAGAAAAAAGAACAACTTAAGGTAGAAAGTAAACACTTTCATTAGTAAATTATACATGTAACTCATAAATCTTTTGCAAATGGGAAAAGGACCAAAAGTGAAGGGAAGAGAAAAAGAAGGGGAATGAAAGGGAATGTAAAATGATTTATTATGTTCTATGTACCATTCCCAATGATGAATGTAATCACTATGGGCTATAAACATGTATTAATAAAAATTTTAAAAGCTCAAGAAGAATACTTTCTAGGTAGCATTATTAGAACAACCAAGGTTAAAGGAATGCTGGTGAATGTTTAAAAACTAATTCTCTGCAGATAAATGACTGGCAACATTTACTAATACAATATCCTTCAGGTATACTCCTTTTTATATTGGACAATTTCATGATATTAAAATTATCATTTAGCCTGCAAAATTCCAGAAAATATAATAATCTGCTTCCATGAGACAATGCAAGCTCAATCCATCACACTATTGCATATAGGATTAAAGTTGTTCTTGTTTTTTTTTAAATGAATGTAAGATAAACATTCTTAAAATCAGCTGTTATACACATTCTCAATATAAAAGATCAGTGTTGTTCTGGTTAGGGGACTCATACCCAATGTATTCTCGCAGTCTTTATGGCTCACCTTGTAATTTTACCTGTAACT
Source organism: Thryonomys swinderianus (assembly GCA_004025085.1). Classification (NCBI taxonomy): domain Eukaryota; kingdom Metazoa; phylum Chordata; class Mammalia; order Rodentia; family Thryonomyidae; genus Thryonomys; species Thryonomys swinderianus. The sequence goes on from PVIC010028339.1 coordinate 16,746, forward strand.
TAATGTACAGAATATTTTAAAAGCCCCAGATTTTGCTAATATAACTGCTAATATAATTTTTGTTGCTTTTCAGTCATAATTTACTTCAGTCACTAGAAAATGGAGTCAACATTCTAGCCAGTTACAATAATACTAGCTATATGTAATTATTAATAATTGAACTGATTAATATTTAGAAATATTTGTTACTGGTAAGTATTTATAATATTGAGTCATACCAGCATTTTTGTTTTGTTTTGTTTTGTTTTTGAGACAGTATCTCCCTTTGTAGTTGTAGTTGTAGTTGTAGTTGTAGTGAGTACAAGTTGGCCTTGTACTCACAATGTAGCCCAGGCTAGCCTTGAACTCACAGCAATCATCCTGCCTCTGCCTCCTGAGTGCTGGGATTACAGGGTGAGCCACCACACCTATCAGGGATCAAACTTGGGACCTTGTGCTTTGGAGGCAGATGCCAGAACCACCCAGCTAAATCCCTGGCCCCATGCCAGCCATTTTTAAGTTATAAACAGGTGGTATTGAAAAATACCAATATACAACATTTCCACTATCAGAAACATTTCTGCTTCACATGGTAAACTGCTACCTCTAAAATAGTCTCAAACTAAATTATCAGTGTGTCCTAAAGCAATAAGCATCATAGGACAAACATGGGGATCTTTGTAAACATGTCAATACACTAAAAAAATAATAATAATCATGAATTATGAGTAAGCATATTTACTTAAAATTGCTTAAACAGGAGATTTCAAAGACTTTAAAACTCTAGTCTTGGACCCTGAGAGTGTATTTATGTTCCTATGAAATATAGACTAGTTATCTATGGTCAGACACATCTGATCATGTCAGAAATGCAGAACAGTTAGAACACTTTAGAAGCTTCAGAAAGTATTTGGTGTAAGGCAAGGCCTGTTCTTGGACCCTAAGCACCTATTACAAATATAAACAAATCAGCAGGTAAAAGTTTAATTTGAAAACAGATAGAATGTAAGGGCAATCTGGCTGTGACATCTGTCATCCCACTGATCACCAGGGTTGAACAGGGATCACTTTGTTTGCTGCTCAACAATCTAAAGTTACAGTTTTTCCTTACTTTAAGCAAACACAAATCATACTTACAAAATAAATGAATGCTTTCTTCTGTTAACTATACATGAATGATACAGTATGATATTTTGAGGAAAATCTCTCCCTCCATAAAGCAGGGAAGTACACCTGTGGTATTAACTTTAACCTAACTTAAAAGACATATTCTACTTACACATTGTCACCTCGTACGATGTATAATCCTAATACCACTTGTTCAACTCCCTGTGAAGAGCTGAATACTCGTTCATGGCTCTCATCCAAAATCAAATTAATGGTCTGGTCAAAACCTTTAAGTGTACCCTGAAAGGAAAATATGCCAGAAAAAAAGAGAAACATTCTGGTTTATATGAATGTGCAAAATACAAACAATTTAGTAGTTGGGTAGGTACCTATTAACTACAAGCCCACTACCAAATAAAGTAACCAACAGTGTTCCACAGCACAGAAGTTACTTCTTGAATATTTTAAGATATGAAAAAGCCTGCATCACACATCTTACTAGTTAGTGTGCAATTACTAAGTTACAAAGGACACCAATGTACCAAAGCATTTCCAAGGAAATAGCATAAAGCTCTTATGGTGTAGTAGCAAACATTCTGAGAACACAAACTAAGCAAGGAAAATACAAGAGAAAATGATTTTGAAATAAAGGAAAACAATATGTATACATTCCAGCTATCGCAATGTAACAGTATCACTGCATGCCATATACTAGTACTAAGGCACTGTGATAAACACTCTACACATCTAATTCTACCCTTTAAGTTAACCCTGAAATTATATCCATTTCAAAGAAGAAAACTAGAAGTCCTTGAACGTCTTTTGAAGTCACATAATACTGAATAGCAGACCCAGGATTCTAACAAAAGACTACTAGTTCCACAGTGAGACCCACTGAACAAATACATCATAACTACTATAAACATCTAGCATTTTTCATTTTGAGAGATTCAAATCTGTCCTATAAATATATAAAATCTTCAAACAGCTAACACTTAATAAGTACTTAACTAGATGCCAGTTTTTGTGTTCCACATGTATTTATTAATTTCCCCAATAACTCAGCAGATACAAATGACTGCAATAATTAATACCAAACTTAAAAGAAATAAGGTGAAATTTTATGAAAGGTTGGTTTTTTAATAAAGACACAGACTTAACAAAACATAATAACTCAGATGTAATAAGTTTCTGAAGAAACTGAGATATTGTGTATGGCTGGTTTACTTCTCAAGCTCACTACCCAACTGTCTGACATTGTAAAAAAAATATATAAATATATAATATGACTAAAATACATAGAAAATCATAGCCTAGAATTTGGAAAAGAACCAAGATGAATACTTATCAGTTACCAAACAGTTGTTATCATAATCACTCATGTTTCATTTTACACATAACTATTCCAACAAATATGTCAAATGTAGACCTATTGAAACTTTAGTACTCATATATTCACTATCGACCTTAACAAAAGAAATTTTAGAAGTTTTTACAAAAAATATTATTTGCAAATACAAGATTCTTTAAGTGTTGAAATACTTTATACTGTCCATATATGACAAAACACAAAATGAAAATGTCTAAAAAAAACTTACAGATGCTTTCTTAATCAGGTTAGAAGGCTACTAGCATATCTTTGAAATCAAACCCAATTAAAATCCCAATTTTGTTTTGCCATTTATTATGCTGTGACTCTGGCAAAGGGATTCACTTTATTCAAGTGTGGTTTTTAACCTATAATACAGAGTAATTCACAAAATTGCATTGCAGACCAAATACTGTAACACATATAAAGTGCCTAGCCCACACACAGCATACTCAATAAATGGCATGTAACAGTATTAGTAATGATCTATTAATAAAAATCAGTGATTAAAAAAGAGCAAAACTACAGAATGAGAAAATAAGGAATTAAATTATAGTCATGCAACACATGTCAACATTTGAATCAAGGATGGACTGTAAATGCAGGGGTGGTCCATAAGATTACACTACCTGCTGACTCATTTGTGTAAGTATACTCTAAGATTTTCACACAATGAAATCACCTAAAAACACATTTTTCAGACCTCATCCCCACAGTTAAACAAGTGACTGTACAGTCATGCAGTAAGTCACATTTCTAAGATGCATACACAAACTTTTTTAAAAAATGATTTATGTGACCAATGTTACAGCACTAAATGGGAAAGATATCAAAATACACATATACATATTATTCTATCTCCAAGAAGCCTTGTACATAGCATACACGCAATGTTTATTAAAGAAAATATGGATTGGAAGCAACGCAATAAAGAAATGAATCAAAAAAACCTGTGATTCATGTGTACCATGGTGCCTCGGCACTGTTGATCAGAAGTTGCACACAAAAACCGACAAGCAGAGCCGGAGGTTTACCTCAAGTGGTACCGTGCCTACTTTGGAAGCACAAAAGCTTGAGTTCAATCCCCGGTACCACAAAAAGAAAAAAAAAAAAACCTGACAACCAGTAAACCTATAAAAAAGCAGAAGGTGAAAATGTCACTTACCACAATCATTCTCCCATCAGAAGTAATAACAGCAACGGTTCCTGATAAAACTGAGTAAAGGAAAGCATTTCTTAGGAAATACAAGCTAAAAATTTCGTTTCTGGTAAAAGGGTTTGAATTATGAGGAAAAAAAAATGACAGAATTAAGGTTCACCTATTACACAAAACTATTGTGTTCACTACATAAAAACTTGACTTTCTAACTCCTTTAAATTCTGACTTTAAAATTACATAACTAAAAAAGACAAAAATTTTTTAAAAAAACTTTTCTTCCTAAGTGATAATGTATCCCGTCTCAAAAATGCTGGGATGTTTGGTACTTTTTTTTACTAATACGTTTCCTCCTTTTTTAGGCTTATTTCCTTATGTCGGAAAAAAATATTAATTACGTCAGAAATAAAAATTAGCCAATTGAATTAATCAATGATATATGATTTCACAAAGTTAAGTTCCAGGACCAGCCTTTTGAAATTCAAAGGAAATGATCATTAATGCTTGCATCTTCGAAAGCCTTCAGTGTTTAAGCTTTCTGCCAGATTTGTACATGACCACAAGGTAATGCTGTTGTCTTCAGATACTACAATCCATTACAAAAGCAAGTATTATTTTTACTCTACCAACAAGTTGAAACTCCAAGTGGGAAAGAGGCAGGAGGTTCACTTGTGACCACCTTTAACATTTCGGGGCCCTCTGAACAATGCAAAGTGGGTGACTAAAACGACTACAATACATAGATTTACAAAACTGTCATGGCCGCAGGGGCAACGGCTCACCTTATGACCAAATTTGAACACATAAGCCTTAAGGAAATAATAAAGACGAATCAATCAATCAGGTGTTTTTATACAGCAAAATGTTCTGAACAATTTCATTGGACTTTTTTTTTTCTGTCTGCCTGCTTTTTAAGGCTCAAATTTAAAAGCGCCTTAGGCCGGAAGGCTCCACAGAGTCGCAAGACCGGCTGCTGACGGGTCTTTATCCCTCCATCCCTCCTTCCCCACCCCGGCCTCCAGCCGTTCCAGGCCATAGGCCCCTCCAAACTAGGTTCCCTCCAGTACCGACACCAGCCCCGCCGTTACGTCAGCCGGCCACAGGATACGGTTAATGTAGTTCTCCAAGGCGGACGTCATGTTGCTCTGCCCGGAGGTTCCGGGCTACACAGGGACGCCCGTGAAGAGCAGAGCTAAAAAGGCCCGCCACAGACAAGCACTGGCTCGCGCTCGCCGGCTACAACAAATACCGCGAGACTTGCAAAACTGCTCTGGGACGCAAGGCGGAAATTGAAAAGAGCCAACCAACCAAACAGGAAGCACAGTGCTAACTAGAGAGCGCGTGCGCAATGTTTCCTCAGGTTTTTCTGTGCAGTGCTCCGGAAGCCGAGAGGGACAAAAATCATCGGGAGGCGAAAAATAAAAGGAAAGCTGGGTAGGTGGGAAAAGGCGAGGGAGCGAGCGTCCTAGCGCAAAGACAGTGTGAAGAATTACTAGGGGAAAATGGGAAAGACGAGGCAGAAAGAAACGGAGCAAGGTATTTTCAGAGTCGTTTTTTTTTCTCTTTTGAAATAATATGGGTGCAGGGAGATAGAATCTCTCGTTTTCAGCAACACGGGTTGAAAATTAAGCCAAACGGCCTAGCACAAAGTTAGTTATACACGTTGTAATCACAAGGATTATATCTCTGGAGAACAACATAGAAAAACAAGTTTGAGTATTATGCATGCGGCTCTAAGGGTGCTCTAAAATGGAAACGTTGTTAGCTTCTTAAAGAAACAATTCAAATAACTAAATGTATGTTATGCCCCGTATATAAGACATTTCAACTCTGGACCCTAGATTCGACCATAACTCATTTTGGGTATTACGCCAGAAATGTCATTCCTCCGTCGGGTTTTAAAAAGGACTTGAAGTTGTTATAAATGGATATTTACACGTAACAGGGGAGGGGTGGTTTTACTTTTTCACATATTATGTTTGATTTTCAGTTGGGCACGTTTTTTCATAACCGAAGAATTGAAATAAATCTTAGTAATCCCGGCAGATTTTCTCAGAAAAGGGAAGCTTCTCAGTTTTGATTAGAGTACACTCACAAAATAAAGTCACTCTCCATGTGGTTAACATTTTACATACTGACACTCTGACCTGTTTGAAACAAGATGTATATAGTCACGAATTAAGTGATGAATGTCTTACATAATCCAGAGCACAAATAATCTTCCGTAAATGAAAAATTAAAGATATTGTCAGGTTGGCAGATGTTATGTGTTCAGATAAAAAGAAAACCAAAGTACGAATTAGTGACAAATGAGCTATCATCAGTAAGTTTTTAAAAACTGTCATCTTAAAATGAGTAATGCACGTAGCTCTTCATCATTTAGAGTCTATTTATGTTTGAAAATGTTTATTAACATTATATAGTAATTTATGGAATTAAATTTATCATAAATACATTATAAGACCTTGACCTCTTGTAGTTCCATTAAATTCATAGGCCAAATCTCAGATATTCAGTGGTTATAGATTATCCGGAAATCTCTAGTTTCAAAATTTTGTAAACATATCTTACAACTGTCTTTTTTTTTTTTTTTTTTTTTTTTTTTGCTTTTGAGACAGGGTCTCGCTTTGTAGTTCAGGCTGGCCCTGAGCTCACTATGGTGCCCAGGCAAACCTGAAACTCAGCAATCCTCCTGTCCCTGCCTCCCTAGTGCTGGGATTACAGGCGTGAGCCACCACACCCAGCATTGTGGTATGCGGTGTTGATTGTTGGTGGGCGTGTCTCCACGCCCAGCATTATATGTGGTTACCAGAAATCGAACTCAGGACCTTGCGCTTGCGAGGCAGGCTCTGGAACCACTGAGCTAACCCTCCGGCCCTTTTTTTTTTTTTTTTTTTTTTTTTTTTTTTTT
>PVIC010028340.1:0-23265 GCA_004025085.1 Thryonomys swinderianus
AAAAAAAAAAAAAAATTCAAAGAGAAATGGGGTGTAGGAGTAAGTAACAAGAAAAGGGAAACAAAGCTTAGGTATACAGGGCGGGAGTTGTAGGGTGAGTGGGGAATGGGAAAAAATGAAAATTAAATCATGTCATATACTGGTACAAATTCTCAATGTAGTGTGTGATCATGGTGTGTGTATATAATGTAGCAATAAAGATTCAAATTTTTAAAAATATGTTCAAAGAAACTGTAGAAAAATTGCTAGGACCCTGAAAAATATATTGAATTAGAATATTAAATGTATTTATATTAGATTACATATAAATAGCTACATATGAAATATTGGTGTTGGATTTACTGTTTGATTCTCTTTATCTGTATTTTTATTTTTTTGACAAGGTCTCGCTTTGTAGTGCAGGCTGGCCCTGAGCTCACTCTGTAGCCCAGCACTCAGCAATCTTCTTGCCTCTGCCTCCCAAGTGCTGGGATTACAGGCATGACCCACCACAGCAAGCACTGTGGTTTATGGTACTGATTGCTGGTGGGCGTGAGTCACCACACCCAGCATTGTTGTATGTGCTTAGGGGGGATCGAACTCAGGACTTTGTTCTTGCTAGGCAGGCACCAGAACCACTGCACTAAATCTTCAGACTTATCTGTAATTTTTAAATTCACAAACTGTTGCTTTTTTATCCAATATTTGATAAGAATAAGATTAAATATCTATGTTTGTAAGCACTGAACAACCTTTCTTCTATCTCCTTAAAGTCTGCTAATCACTGTTTTGACCCCGATTTCTACGAAAAAAAATGTTTTTATAGAAAAAGATTCCATATATAGTCAAAAATGATTTTAAATGACTAACCCATGAAAAATAAAAAATATAATTTAAATGCACACAACTGCTATGATAGGCTTATTATCTAGTGTGTACATGTCTATGATGATTTAAATGCACTACTTCTGAGTTAGCATTTTTTCTGCTCTTGGCAAACACAAGTTTTTCTTCTGGCTTATTATATCACAGAATTTATGCCAGTTTTGTGTGTGTGTGTGTGTGTGCACGCGCACGCCTAAGAGATTAGGAACATTCTGTGCTAAATTTGAAGTAAAGTTTAAGTATGTATGCAGCAACGGCGAATCTTTTAGAGACAGTGTCCAAAGTGCAACTTCAAATCTACTTATTGATCACAAAGTGCCAACATTGCAATTAAACCTGTAAAATGAGGTGTTAGCTCAGAAAAATTAAAACACCTTGGAAATCCACATCTTTTGTTTTAAAACGCACAAACACACACTGTGTGCCACAGATTCACCACCACTTGACTAGAGGGATGCAGAATTCTTTATGTCATTCTCACATAAAGTCCAGAAACCAGGACAGCCGTGGAATGAAACAGTTCTGACTGGAGACACACAGAACACGTCCGGAGCGTGAAGGAATCAGATTCCTGGTGCATTCTCAGAGCTAGCTTGCAGCCAAAACTAAGGAGACCTATTTTTCTAAACAAAATTAGAAAGATGTGGTAGAATGATAACTTCGTAAATTGAAGCAGGAATATTTAAATTTCAACAGGCCCAAGATGGAAATTATATGCAATCACATGCTATGGTAATTTTCACTATCTTCTCCACTCTCAAAGGAAACTATTATGAAGTGACTAAGTAGAGTATCACAAAAAGACACTAAAGAACAGGAATACAATGATGCATAATCCAGTCATTTATAATAATTTTACCTATATGTAAAGTAAACTGAATAACAAAGTTACCTGAGAAAAATAGCTCCAGGTCAGTGAGTGAGAATGAAAAAATATCTACAACAAAATTTAATTTCCAGCACAGGGATCTTGGGCTTAAAAAAAAATGAGATTGAAAAAAATGTTCATGATCAATTATTTTCTCTTATCTGTAAGCAGCATGTAATAACAAAAACAAAAAGTAGAGGAGCAAATTAACTAAAAGCAAATAAAGAACAAAATGGTAACATTAGGAGGAAATTGAAGAATTAAACAGTGACCAGTGAGCTCAGGGTTTCATTGCTATTGTTTCAGTAATACTATGGTTCAGACTCTGGCTTCTACACCTGCTATACATTGACTACATTCTCAGCCTTTTCTGTTTTAGTTTGAGACAGAATTTCAGTGATCTTCCTAGGCTGAAGTTGACATTGACTTTCCTACTTCAGCGTCTGAGTGACTAAAATTCTAGGTGTGGCACTAATGCTTAGCCAGAGTTTTGAAAGTAAATAAACTTTCAGTATGCCAAGAATAGATGTATCAGCATGTTATACTTTTCCTTCTCAGTACTACTCTTTCAAGGCTTTTTCTCCCTCCAAGGCCATACTATTAGTTTGAGAGATCAAAGATACCACAGGGCTCCTCCAAATCAAGTGCACAGTAACAGAAGAGGCCATTTGCAATGGTTTCCTCTTTGCCTAAGAAGGACCAGTGGGATATTTTCATGAATACAGGAATTCAGAGTAAAGACACACAAGGACTTTGGATAGCTATTGACAAGACACTTGATCAAACTGTTTCAAGAAAAGTTTTGTAAGATTCTGCACATCATCAGCTATTATTTTATATGAGTTATATATGTATATAACACATATATATTGTTTGCAATAGTTATCGAGGTCTTTTTTTGAATCTGTGAAATACAATTGTATCTTTCAATAAATGTTGGTTGAATTTTTTCCCCCAGTGGATTGTACCAAAGGCTAATGTTATTATTTAAAGTCAAATAATTTCAATTTGCAGAAGACATGTTGTAAATGCATTATTAAAATAGTAGGAAAATCAAAAAATAGATCTCAGTGACATCCAAGGAAGTGCAAATATTATTCTGTGTAGCACAAGGAATACCTGTTGTAAGGACCTGAAGTATATGAGAGAATAATAGTTTGAATTAATTGCTCATTTGTGACATTTCCGAAATTCAGAGTGAATATGTAGGCAAAACTTCCTTAAGAAAAACAGGAAAAATAATCTCCCCATATACTTTCACATACCTTTTTTTTTTTTACTTTTACCTACAACAAAACATTCACATGAAAATAAAAATTATGCTAATGCACGTTCATGCCCCAAAATTCAATCCCCTTGTCAGCTGCTACAGAAGACAGCAAGTCTAACAAAGCCCAATGGTCTTTTGTTGCCTGGAATGTGCTATGCATTTTACCATTGTGTTGTCTCATTTTGGAAGCAGCAAAGGTGATGGGCATTAAAGTAATCAGAAGTATGATACACCACTGACTTTGAGTCAAGACCAGGGGATAACAATGAGGGTACTATCTATCATTTTTGACTTCATGTTTTGATTCATGTCAAAATAAATACAATTACATTATATATGGAAAAAGTAAATTCAAGGTTACCATTATCTGTTGCTGCAACAACGACATTCAATAGTGAGTACTAAGTTACTTTAGGCTGGTGAACTTTATTAACATTAAACAAGTCGTCTTGGAGCCGGAGATTTAGCTCAGCGGTTCTGGCGCCTGCCTCGCAAGCGCAAGGTCCTGAGTTCGATCCCGGTAACAACATACAATGCTGGGTGTGGAGACTCATGCCCACCAACAATAAATACCGCATACCACAGTGCTGGGCGTGGTGGCTCACGCCTGTCATCCCAGCACTCGGGAGGCAGAGGCAGGAGGATTGCTGAGTTCGAAACTTGCCTGGGCTACATAGTGAGCTCAGGGCCGGCCTGAACAAGAAAGCGAGACCCTGTCTCAAAAAAAAAAAAAACAAAAACCAAGTCATCTTCTCACTGTGGACTTTTTATTAGTTGGTTTATTGAAGAAAAACAAGAACAAAGGAGTGTTAAATAAATCTATGTATTATTGTTATGTGATAATTACTTCAGAAAAACAAAGTAAAATTGTGTTAGCTAAATGTGGCTTTGTAGTTTAGGATTTTCACCATATCTTCTGAGGTAATTTTTTTTTTCTATGCTAGGAAACAACCTTGGAACCTTGCACTTCCCAGGCAGGTACACCACCACTAAGATATATCCACAGCCCAACAATTTTTTTTTAATAAAAAGAAAAAAACAAAAAGAATTTGAAGGAAATTATATGGGATTAGAAGAGAGTTAGGGAATGTTTCTGTATTTAATTAGAGTAGGCAGTGGAAACACCACTGAATAAATTCATGTTACAAGCTGTGCACAAATAGGAAATGAGAAAGTTGATGTGTTAATGACCTAGATGATTATTATTTGTTTTGAAATATTCACTCTCTCTTGGCAGGATGGAAGCCCAACCAAACAGCTGTCGCCTGTGTTTTGTTTTTAAGCTATTGTGTTTGACCTCTACTTTAAAATAGGAAGTACTTCCAGGCAACTACACTCTAAATTTACTCTAGAAGCTTTCGAAACATTTATTCATGCTGAAAGAAGTATTTTCCAGTTTTTATCTCTATAGTTGAAATCGGTGTTAGCTTGTCCTTGAGCCATTGTATGTGCTCTTACAGTCTTCTTGCCGCTAGATTTTACTTTTTCCATTATTCTCAAATGGATAAGCTTTTTTAGAATTAAGAGGTGATTATTTTGTTTATTCAATCAGAAATCTTTAGCAGTTCCTGTTTTACATACAATTAAACGCAAAAACATTAAGCCTTGCCCTCAGGAGTCCCCTTCCCACCCTTAAAATTTGCCACAGCGATCCCTTTAAAACACCTGACCTTCGGGTGTCATTCAGACGGCTCAGCATGAGACTCCCCAGGAGAGTCCAGAGGAAATTCTGAGTCAAGGTGGGTCCACTGAGCTTTGTGTGAGGAGAGTTAGCGGCGCGGGGCCAGTTGGGGAAGCCAGCCGGTGAGTCCTAGCAAAGGCTAACGTTCGGTGGTTCGCACTGGAACCCGGAGGGCAGGGCCAGTGTGCCTTGCCCCAGAAAATGGCCAGTGGTGGGAGGGAGATGTAGAGTGAGACCTCTCCACAGTGACACAAAAATACATGAGTGGACCGATAGAACAGACGTAGGAACCCTACGCACCGTGAGACAACTGACACTTGAAGGAAGGACTCAAAGCTGCAGGAAGATTTGTTTTCAAAGTGTTGGAGGGTGAACTCGTGACCCACATGCCGAAGAACGAATTTAGATCTGTTTCTCATCCTATCCTAAAATCAAACCAAAATAGATCCAAACGTGTTGATATAAAAACAGAAACAGTGAATGTACTGGAAGATTAAAATAAGTAAAACTCTTGAAGATACAGGTGGAGGAAAGGACTGTTTTTTCAATAGAACCCCAATTGCACAAGAAATCATACCAAAATATATTGGAATTAACAAATATGATTATATCAAATCAAAAATCTTTTGTACAAAAAAGGAGATATTCATGGTAGTGAAGATATAATCAATAAAATTGGGAAAATTAGTTCTTTCTTGGACAGTGGATCAATATTTACAATATACAAACATCTTTAATAAACTTAGACCTTCCAAAAACAAGATATGAACAATAATAATAAGTAGAAACATTTCAAAAGCAGAAATTAAAAGCCAGTGAGTACTATACATGGAAAAAACTATCCTCACTTTGCTCATTACAAAAATACAACTAAAGTAACACTGAGGTTCCATCTTACTCCAGAAAACATAGGTTTCATCAAGGACTCAAAGAAAACCGGAAATGCTGATGAAGATTTGGGGATAAAGAAACCTGCCTACCTTTAGAGTAGAAATGTGAACTGGCACAGCCAGTTTGAAAATTAATATGGGGATTTTTCAGAAAGCTCAAAATACTAACTTTATTTGACTCCATTCCACCTCTCCTGGGTATCCTCTCAACAGAGGTAAGGTTGTTGTATTTATTGAATCACACATACTCATTTTTATAGCAGCATAACTCACAGTATAAACAATAAAAGCAGCTTGTATGTCCAGTAGTACAAGAAAAGATAGCTGGGCTAGTGATGTATGCCCATAATCCCAGCACTCATAAGCTTCATGCAGGAGGATTGCAGTCAGTTTGAGAGTAGTCTGGGCTACATAGTGAGCTCAAGACCAGCCTGAACGACACAGCCAGATATTGTCTGAACACAACCCCCACAAGAAAGTAGAACAGATGAAGAAAGTGTAACGTATATAAACAGTGAACTTCAGCCATAAACAAGGATACACTTTAGGCATTTGGATGAAAATGAAGGCATCTCGAGACCATAAACATATGTCAAATAAATCAGGCAACGAAGGATAATATCACATCCTTCTATATGAGAATCCCAAATACAATTAATTTAGAGCAAAAATAAAGGAGAGAGGATAGGAAACAGGTAGGATGACATGCTGAAGATGCATGCGAAGGAGACCTATGGGACAGAGATGGGACTGCGGCATTGGAGAGAGAGGGAAGGAGGTGAAGCTGATCAAGATGAGATGTGTATATATAGAAATTCACTCAAAAAATGAAAGCATTAACCTGTGCATCACAAATGTACACAGGGACACCTTCGTTCATGTATACTTCTGTTTCTAGGCAATCCCGTTCAAAAATGATTTTGTTTCAGTAAAATGGCCTTGATTTGCAAACTCTGCGTCAGCTGACGCCCAAGACTGCCACCATCTTTCCCCAAATCACCAAACAAGTTCATGAACTGAGGCACCACTGCATTAATAAAAACAACCTTTCAAGAATTAATGACTCATAAGGATAGTGAACCAAATTATCATCACTAATAATAGATGAATATATAGAAATTGTAAAAGCACTTCACTAATAGAAAAAATGAATAGCACACAAAAGATTGAAGTGTAACAAATTACTGTGTTTAAGTGATCTTGTGAGCAGGCTTGAAAAATCAAGGAAGCATATGGAGAGGCTAAGTCAATACTCACTGCACTAGGCTAAGTGTTTTAGATGATTTATAGTGTCCACTATTAAAGTGTCTGACATAATTTATGAATGTTATAAGTAGAGGTAAAACCTTCTAAACTACTAGAAACCAGGGCAAGGAAAGTTAAGAGAAACAAACTCGAAGAATTGTGAGGTTCCTATTTTAATTTCATGAATAAAGAAGGGTCACAAATACTCTGAAAAATTTCAGAGTTGATAAAACATGGAAAGCTCTCACTTGAGATTTAGATAAAAGAAGAAAAATGCTCTCACTAATTCTACTGAACCTGGTAGGATATTACCTAGTCAGAGGAGAGTTGTATGAATAATAAAAAAAAACCCTCTAATGATGGAATGTGAAAAAACAATTGTTATCATCAGTGACATATTCCAGTTTGGATAATATGGAGCTGGAGTGAGAATGGATGCCTGTGACATGTGAAAGGTTAATATCTGGAATTTGCCTCATTTTTATTATTTTCTGTCTAAAAATCAAGAGATACCCCTTGAAGTTTTCCTCTGCAGAGATGTTGCTACAGTATCTTTTTACTGTCAAAGATATTTACAGTATGACCAGCCACTTGCAATTCTTTTAGAGGCATAAGGAGAAAATACTTGGAATAAAACTGAAACTAATTTTCCAATAGTATTCTACTCTAGTTATTGAAGCACATAATTTAAATGTGACAAAGAACTGCCAAAAACTTAGTCTTATTTATACTGGATTCATTTATTTTTATAAGAACTACATGGCTGTAGATTAGATAAACTGTACACAAAACCTTCACAATCAAAACTGAAAGAAGGGACATTATTTTTTAATTAAACATCCTTTATCACATAGTCAGAATTTATGGATGTTATACTGTTGAAATTAAGAAATTATGTTGTAATGTTTAAAGTTCATTGAGTCTTTATACAGAAAGTACTTTAATGAATTTATTATCTGACAAAAGCTGGAAAATAAGTTCATATTATATAGAATGCTAAAATAGCCAAATTCTATTTTATATTATAAATGTATATTTTACAATGACATAACTCTATTTATTATGCTTGCTTCTAATATTTTGCATGACTATACTCATGCAATATAAAAAGCAGTACATGTTCAAGAAAATTAGAAATATATGAGAATAACACTTAATATGAAACTTAAAAGAAACAGATCTAAAACGATTTAGCAAGTGCCATACAAAAGGCATTCAAAAAGTTATATGTGTTTATAATTACATTGAAAGAAGACTTAAGTGAGTGCTCTGCCTGTTAGAAAAGCATATCAAAATAAACTAACAATTAAAAGTTTATTCATGACTTCCTTAGAATGTTAGGTGAGGAAAGCATAGCAAAAAACTTATTTTGAGAAAATAACTAGTGTTTTGAGGAAAGACAGAATATTAACATATGCATGCTTCTGCACTCACATATTTTTCTTAAGTTTTTAAGTATGCAAAGAAGTCAGGCCATTGACTAACACTGTTGCTGAGACACCAAAGGCGGATATTTCACAACCTGTCCAAAGACAGAGAGAGAAAGTCACCATGTAATGCAGGGCACAGAGCCAACTCGTTCTTGCTCTCTTAAAGCCATTAGCCACAAGCTTAGCAAGAGCAGCAGGTGCAGTGGCAGTGTACAACAAGCCTGTGGCACAAGCATACAGTGTCAAGGTGACACAATTTTGAAAATGATAGGCATTTGAGATTTGAGTGAAGGGACACCAGCTTACCACAGAAGTAAGCAGGAAAAGAAAACAGTTTTAAAAAACCTGAAAATCAAAACAAAATTAGATTGAGAATTATGATTAGCAATTTTCATAATTCCATTCCATTAGCTGCTGTACATATTTGTGTTGCAAATTTTTTGTATGCCATATGTTCTTTGGCCAGATGAATGGTGATTAAGAGTTAGAAAAAAGTTTAACAATATTTATGCTAATTACTCAAAAATATAATTGGAAAAATCTTGGCTAATCACACAACTTATGGAAGTAAAGCGTCCATCTGTCCAGCATATTTGAAGTTTTGAAGCAAATTGAATGGTGTTCAAATGTAACCACGAAGGTTCAGATAAGCCAGGATAAACAGTGCAAGCCAACAGCACCTCTGAAATGCATGAAATTATTTACATGAAATAATTGTCACACATAGCAGGTAGCATATCAAACTTTAAATATGTAAAATCACAATTATAACACTGAAATATGCTATTTTTATTTTAAAAAGGCAATCTTTGGTGAAAATCACTGCCATGATAGCTTACACATCAATAGTCTTTAAAATAAATACATTGAGTGCTCTCTGATATTTAAATAACAAAAATTAAATTTCTTAGTAATAAATTATGTTAGAAACTAACTTATTATAAGTATTATGTTTTGCTTTTGCAGGGTACTTTCTAATGTTAGAAATGTGGCTCACTTTATATGAAAGAAATATAGTATTTGTTGGGCCGGAGGGTTAGCTCAGTGGTTCTGGCGCCTGCCTCGCAAGCACAAGGTCCTGAGTTCAATCCCTGGTAACCACACATAATGCTGGGCGTGGAGACACGCCCACCAACAATCAACACCACATACCACAATGCCGGACGTGGTGGCTCACGCCTGTAATCCCAGCACTCGGGAGGCAGAGACAGGAGGATTGCTGAGTTTGCGTCGGCTTACCTGGGCACCATAGTGAGCTCAGGGCCAGACTGAACTACAAAGCGAGACCCTGTCTCAAAAAAGCAAAAAAGCAAAAAAAAAAAAAAGAAATATAGTATTTGTTAAAAAAAAAAATTGACTAAATCCTTCCCCAAATTTAGTGGTTTTAGGGAATGTACATTAGAAATATATCTGAATTATTATGAAGTGAAAAATTATTTCATCACACATGAACAACAAAATGTGCATCTGATTATTTCACATTTCATTTGTACAGATTTCTTAATATCTTGAACATAATAACATGATTATTTTGTTATTAATTCTGCATTTGAGCGTGCTGTGTAAATAATTCTGTGGGTATTTGCCAATGCACTAGCAGAAGTTTTTGTAATCACATATCGCAGTGCTTCCTTGAAATCTAAGATTTTTCTTGAATATACAAACAGTGACAAAATAGCAGCACTAACTTATATAAATGATAGTAACAGTCACTGAGTCCACCTTGGCTTGTGGGTGTCATTCTGGACATTGCCGCCCATTAGGATAAGTGTTCCACACACAGCTCATAGTCAGAGAGAGACAGTATTAACACTATCAAAGCGTGAGTCTTCTCCACTGAAACAACATCATGTTCCAACCTCAGACTGATACATCTAAAGAAAACTGTGGAATAACTTTAAGCTCTTATGCTTTAGGCTTTACTTCATATATTAATCCCAATTCTATGATTGAAGCATATGTTTCAAATTCCTATGTTGGAGATTTAATCTCTAAGCAAAGTGTTGCGAGGGGAGTCTAATTGGAGGCATTCATGCCTCATGGGCTCTGCCCTCATGAGTTCCTAAGGCTGCTTTTTTTTCCTTCTTGTATTTAACAGATATTTATTGAGATATTCATGTTCCAAACAATGTTTTAAGTAGAGATAACAACAATAAATAAAAGTGTCTGTTACTTACAAGGTAGTGAAACCTACAAGTTAGTGGATGATTCAGCATCCCATAATAATTAATAATTTAATGAACATAATTGTACAAATGTATGGGGCACAGTGTGATCTTGCTCCTCTGTATACACTGTAGAGTGATCAAATCAGTATATTAACATATTTGTTGTCTCACACATTTATTGATTCCTTGTATGAAAATATTCAAATCCTAAGGCTGCTTTTAAGAAGAGTTTGGTACACTCGGGGGGCAGAGGCAGGAGGATTGCTGTGAGTTCGAGGCTTGCCTGGGCTACATAGTGAGTTCAGGGCCAGCCTGAACTACAAAGCGAGAACTTTCTCATAAACAAACAAATAAATACACACATACATACATACACACATACATATATAAATAAATGAGTTTGGGAGCACGAGTTCTCTCTATTCTGCTCTCATACCAAGCTCAGAACAATATGCCTGTCGTTGGCCTCTGTTAGAAATGAAATACAAAACTTCCCCAAAGTTTCATGGATTGAGGACTTGATCCTCCAAAGTACCAGGATCCCGAGGGAACTATATTGTGCCAGCTGCTGCAGAGGCCCTACTGGGGGAGTAGGAACGCGAGCCACGGCTGTGAAGCGTAAAGTCAGCGTCCTCAGTCTTTCTCTGGTTCTCTGTTTCCCGCTTCCCATTAGGCGAACAGGTTCCCTCTGCCTGCCTGTGTCTCCCTCGGACCAGTCACCGGTCCAGGAACTGAAACCAGAAGGCAAAAAGGCATGTTTTCTCCCTTAAACGATGTGTTTGGGGAATTTTGTCTTGAGGGGGAAAAGCGCCAGATGTACTCTCCCACATTCTCCCACATGAGTCTGTAGTATGAGGCTCCTTACCATATGTGAACCCTTTGATTTTGTATATCACAGGTCCCAGAGATGAAAGAATATATTTCATTACTTACTAATTACCTAATTTGTGATATTAATGCTAGCAGCAAAAACAGACTAAGATATCTTGAAATTGAAGAGAAACAAGTCATATACTTACGCCTCTCATCTTGTGAGTGATAAAAAAATAGCTATGAACTGTGAAAACTGCCTAAGATTGTGCTATTGTCAGACAACTGTCCCCCAAAGGTCACTGTGATACAGGTTTGATCTACAGCTTACACTTGTGGAAGGTTCTGGGGACTTTTCATGGGACCAAGGGTATGTCTTTGAGCCTTTGTGATCATGGCCTTAAAAGGGACTGGGGGACTTTTTTTTCTTCTTTTAATACCCCAATCAGGAGATAAGTAGTTTTTCAAGATGTGCTCCCCTCAGAACAAGCAATAGGCCTGAAAGCTTTAGATCTGAGCCAAAATAAAGCTTTTCGCTTTACAGTGGGATAATGTTTGCTATTTATTACTGTAGCATGAAGCTAACCTATGTACATCAACCATAAAAATTGGAAATTACTATAGATCTACCTTCTACCATAGTATGTACAGTAATTGGAGCGAGTTGATTCTTTCCAAAATCACATATTGAGGCCCTCTCCTGACTTCTAAAGAAATTACAAATATTCTTAGAGACAGATTGTTTCAAAAGTTAAGATTAAAGGACTTTCGCAACTTAATACACTGGTTTTTCCAATGAGAAAAAAAATATAAGGGATTTCCTGGTACTAAGTTGATAAAATGAAGATCTGCTTTCTACTTGGTCTCTCCTGAGACTATAAAGCATGAAGAGAGAGGGGGGCGTAGAGACAAATTAAAACAAATAAAAACTAGCATATATATTAAAACTTAATGTGTGCATTATGTATAACATACATAGTGTAAATGTGTGAAACTATATACAAAAGCCTTTTTTTCATGTGAAATGTGAATGTACCTCTTGCCAGTATGATGTTTCACATTCCATTGAATAGTAGAATTTTTTGGACTAAGTAAAAAGTGCATTTCAAAATGTCAAAGCAGAGTACGTCTAAATACCATTATACGCAGTGAAAACAAAGTGAAATTTCAAAATATTTTCTTACATAATCTTATTAATTAGTGAGTTCTATAGTTTTTCAAATCAAAATCACAGAATGTATCTAAATTGTCGAATGGGAACTGCATTTAATGCACATCCATTAAAATAGATTTTTCCTTGTTTCAGAGGTTTCTTGTGTAGTTCATTTAAATGTAAAAATACTATCAAATTAAGTTTGTATTCATAAAAGTACTGTCATATGTAGAGTTTCCCTTTTAATACATAATGAAATAGAAACAAAAAGAAAAAAATGCACATTTTAACAAAAAGAGAACGATAATTAAAGCCTCCAGGGATTTAAACTATAATGCATGTGAATCACAAAATGGATTTTGACTTCCAACTCAGAACTGGCTTAGAAATCTATCTATTAAAATATTATTGGAAGATTACTCTGTCAGGGCTTGAGCAGTATAAAAGATGTGAGCACACAAAATAACAGCTTTGCAATTTCAGAGTAATTTAAATCTGATATGTTTCTTCTAAATTTTATTTCTGCTATACTTTTTTTAGTCTGAAAACTATTTCAAATGATATGGTTTATTTTAGCAGTGGCCTGAAGGCCTCGAAATTATATTACACAAACCAATTACATCTATTATTTTAGAGTTTATAACACGATCAAGAAATGAGTTTAAATCAGACATGAAGATATCTGGTTTTTCTACAGCTTAAAAATATATTAAAATTAAGATAATACATAGTTTCTATATTTAGTGCATACTTTAACCTTTTCTGCATCTGTTAGATATAATTAGATAATGGGTACTGAATGACACCAACTGTAAAATATTCAGAAGGATGAATTGCTTTATATAAATTAGAGAGAGTAAAGCTTGATTAGTTCACTTTAGGTTAATGCATCTTGAGAGGCCCTGTGTAACTCTATGAAAAATAATACCAGCAGTTATATATTAGGAGTAAATTACCATAGAAAATGAGTAGAATAGAAGATTGTATGTCACTGGCTCATTTCCATTAAATAGGTGTTGCTTGTAATTGCCAGGATAGTTTTTAAAGGAAGTATAAACTCAAATAGGGCCTTTGTTTTGAAGCTAAATATTGAGAACGAATTCCAACCTTGATTTTATATTAATTCTCCATAAAAACACATTTAATATTGAGATAATTCATGGAATTACCAAAATTATTACATGTTCTTTCATATGCTGTTTATTATTAATGTTTCCTCTGAGTAGTAGGATCATCAATACTAGAGGATAATATAGCCAGCACACTTAAAATTTTAAACAAATTTCTAAGAAAAACAGACAATTTAGCTGGATGTTTTGACATCTCATTTCTATTACTGATATAAATATGGAACCATAAATAGGGAATCTAGAAAGATTATAGAAAATTCAAATAAACCTAAACATTTAATATTCTACCAAATATAGCTGATCAGCCATTTATTTAAATGAACACAAAGTGTTCAGAGTCATGATGCTGTCATACTGAACAAGTGTCAATATATTTAATAATAAAATATTTCAGATCATATTTCTTAAAATTAAATTTACAATCAGCCCATGAACATTCTGAATATTTCACTACAAAACAATTCCAAGCAACTCAAATGTTAATGAATGAATCAAACGGAAAATATATTGTAGACTGTGAAAGAATGGGAATTTATACATTGTGGGAAATATTAGAAATATGGAAAATAATGAATTACAAAACATTCTAAAATGGTCAAGGGAAAATAAATAAAATTGAGGAAAACACTCACAGTGGGCAAAATCTCAGACTATGAGGAATCCAGGAGACCTCCCACCTATTTACCTCTCTACCTAGCTATATTATCTGATTTCTTCCTTATCTACACATTTATCTTGAAATCTTACTGCTAAGGTAACACTATGGGAAAAAATGAGACGAGATATATTATGTACTGTTACAAATTGTCAATGAGAAATATGATCATAATGTCGACTTAAAATGTACCAATAAGCTATTTTATTTAAGAAATTTTTAAAAAGAAAAACTGGGCCAGAGATTTAGCTCAGTGGTTCCAGCACCTGCCTCACAAGTGCAAGGTCCTGAGTTTGATCCCGGTAACCACTGGGCGTGGTGACTCACGCCCACCAGCAATGAATACCACATACCACAGTGCCGGGCGTGGTGGTTTATGCCTGTAATCCCAGCACTCAGGAGGCAGAGGCAGGAGGATTGCTGAGTTTGAAGCTTGCCTGGGCTACATCGTGAGCTCAGGGCCAGCCTGAACTACAAAGAGAGACCCTGTCTCAAAAAAAAAAAAAAAAAAAAGAAAAACTAATGGAACATTCACTTCTAAGCCTTCCAACAAGAAAGTGATATAATTCTCACCATTTTAATTTATTATGGTGCTATTACTCCTGATTAGTACAGTAAAATAAAGACAACAAATACAAGGTAAATGAATTAAAAATACTTAAGCAAAATTTTGTTGCCCAAAATATTACAATTTATGAGAATTTTAAAAAATTCAAAAAGAAAAGCTATATGAACTATGTGTAGCAATTGCTAGAAAGTAGCAACAAACATTCAGAAAACAATTTCAGTTGCATTTAATATCATCCCACACAAGAAATATTTGGAGATTGACTGAAGAAAATTTTCTACATGAACTCTAACCAGAGAGGTGGCAGTTATTGCTACAGAATATCATAGATAAATATTTACGAGGCAGGCCATGATCTAAGATCAGAAGACTTAAATTATTAAAATGGCACTTTTTCCCAAATCCATACAAAGATTTAATATAAGTTAAGCTTCCAAGGAAACTTTTGGGAGGAGACAAAGTGATCTTGAAATTTTGTTTTGATATTCAAATAAATTAAAAGAGCAACAGTACCTTTAAAACATTCTCATGATAAAAGCAAGTAGAATTTAATGCTTAAACCTGTAATTTCAAGATATCATGTCAACTTTAAGTATTTAAAGTAGTATGTGGAGTTAACTGGTCATCTACTTTTATATACCTGGAAAACATATCTTTAATATACACATAATCCTACAGGAAATTTATAAAATTAAATTCATCATAAGTGGCTGTCTAAACATTTTTAGGACATATTTTATAACAATCCATATTTAGAGTAATGTGTAAAAAGTTTGTTGATATCAGGAAATTATTTTTATATAAGAATGGTGAAATGATTGTCTTAAAGTGAAACATTTTCAATTTTCTAAACTAGAAAATAATAAAAACATTTTAAAGAGCAGAAATGAGGCAAAGCATCCAACTAGAAGCATAGGAAAGCCGCCTAATTTGTAGGGCTGGCTTTCAACTGTTAATATTACTGGTAGCTTCTGTCTCCACTTGAGTTGTTAGTGGAACCTAACATTTAAAACCGAGAACAGGAGAAACTCACACTTGGAGAAAAGCCACACCTTTGGAACAGCACAAAGAAAAGTCTTTCTCCAAAATATTCATTTATCATGCTGCAAGGAATAGTCTTTCAACTGCTTTGCAAATTTCTACAAAGAAACACAACTATAAGTAGAAAATAAGGACTAATATGACAATGAATCAGATGAAAACACAAAAACACACTTTTTTTTTTTTTTTTTTTTTGGCAACAGGGTCTCGCTTTGTAGTTCAGGCTGGCCCTGAGCTCACTATGTAGCTCAAGCAAGCCTGGAACTCGGCAATCCTCCTGCCTCTGCCTCCCGAGTGCTGAGATTACAGGCGTGAGCCACCACACCCGGCTACACACATATTTTATGGGGGTATCATTATCCCGATATTAAAATCACATGAAGATATGGCAAATCAAACACTTCAGACCAATATTCTTGCTAAATCTACAAGTTTAAAAATACTCAACAAGCCAAATAAAATTGCACATTAAGTGATTATTCTGTGTGACAGAATGATGTCCATCCTGGGCATACCAGGAAAGTTCAATATACATGTACTAACTAGCATTAGTGGAATGAATAACAAAAGATATATGATTTTTTTTTTTGAGACAGAGTCTGTAGCTCAGGCTGGCCTTGAACTGAGTAACCCAAGGTAGTCTTGAACTCACAGTGTTTCTCCTATCTCATCCTCTCAAGAGCTGGAATTACAGACATGAGCCAACACACCCAGCCAGTAATTTCAGTAGAGGTAAAATACCCAACAGATAAAATTGTAAATCTCTTAACAAAATCAAAAAGAAATACTTATGGGAAGAATCTATTTCAACATAAGGAAGAATGTTTAAAATAAACCACATCTATGCCAACCTTTCACAGAAAAAAGTTATAGCTTGCTGTGTAAAAGCTGGAGATATGACTTTGATCAATAGTTATCTCATGATAATGAGAAAAAAGCAGGAGGTCCTGGTATATTGTTGAAAAGTAGGATGAATAAGACAAAGAGAATGTGCTGCATGCTTCAAAGTGTTGTAAGACAGGATTTTTGTATGTTTTCACCATAAAGAAATTGTGTTTTGTCAGGCTATGTTTAAACTGATTTAAACATTAAATAATATGTGGGTATGTTAGAATATCATATAATGCTGCACAAGTGTGTACAATTGCTCTGTTTTCATTTGAGGAGTAAAACTTAATTTAATGGTCCTTACAACCAAACATTAGCTATTTTACTGCCAATAATCTTCATATTGATTAACCTAACTTTGAGGTCATAATTAAGTTTCACAGTGATATGCTTTAGGTAAAAAGGATATTGTTTCAGCCTTTCTAAGAAGATTTTTTCTTTGCCCTTTTCTCTAGGGCAAATCATTTCTACTTCCACAGCACTGAGAGATAATGACTGTATTTTATTGTGGAAAAAGCATGACTCAGAGAATGTGTCACAGGTGATTTTTGACTAATTGTTGCAATTTAATCTTTCAAAAAGTTCTGATCCATACCAAGTCATTTCAAAAGATGCAAAAAGTTACTTTTACAGGATATTTTTCTGAAATTCACAAAATTTTTCAGTGATTACAAACACAAAAATCACATTATTTCTTAAGTTATCACGAGTCACAGAATTCATCTAAAATATGTAGCTATACATACCATCACAATAAATTGCAATGTATGATATCTAAGCAAATTTAAATTTATTTGATTTGATTGCTTTTAAAATTAAAATTTCAACATAATTTTACTAATTATACCAAGCTTTTGAAACATTATAAATATTATCAGTTGTTATTGGCTCAGTTATCTTCCACCAGTAAATATTTCTTCTGAATGTTTTTGGAGCAGTGAAGGGAAGTATATCCTTTATCATTTTTGAAAGGAGATCACAGAGGGTTATGTTTGGCAACCATTATATTCTGTCAAATAATTGGAAAACTCTTCCATTTTGCTTTTTAACATATTGTCCCATTAAAATATTCTTTACTTTTGTAAATACTACTACTCCTACATGTATTTTTGTATCACAAAATCAAGTGTTGGATAAAATTATGTAGGGTAACATTATAAAGTACATTATCTTGTATTGCTCCAAATCATTTTTCCCAAGAATCCCTTACAATTCCTTTAAAAAGTCACAAAAATGAGTAAAATATGGAAATAAATTAACGTTCTATTTCCTTAATTTTTATGGACTATTATTTTACATCTTCCAGTTTATTTTACTTTTCCAACAAGCCCCTGGGATTGATGTCAGTACGGAGATTCCTAAAAAAAGAAAACTAGGAATTATTTTCATTTTGCATATGAGGAATCTATATGTGAGCAAAAGTAATTAGGTACCATGTACCATGTAGAAATTATTCCAGAGAATATCCAATGGAAAGACAAAATATAGACAATCTATCTTCAGAGCCTTGTTGTTAAGTAATGTTTATATAATATTTTCCAGGTTAGCAGTTGGATCAACAAAAGAAATTCATTTAAATTTTAACATAAATCTTCTTGTAAGGTCCCTGTATCTATCTGCCTGTCTGGCTATCTGGCTGCCTGGCTACCTGTCTGTCTGTCTGTCTATCTATCTATCTATCTATCATCTATCTATCTAATCTATGTACATATCCATCTATTATTATCTCTACCAGCGGTTTGCTTTTTTAAGTTATAAATTTATAGATTTCCATAATAATCTTAACCTGCTGATTTCATATCCCTGCAGTAATAAAGGTCATAACACATTTTATTTCCACTTAGGGTAGAATGGAGAAAAGCTGATGTTTTGAATCACAATGTACATTTGATGTATATATTATATATAACTGCATGCATACACATATAATTTCCATTCCTACCACTCTTTTACTCTTTTAAGGGAAACGATGGTGCTATCTAACATTTATTTGAAGTTCTTTTTATTTTCAGTACACGAATTACTGGTGATGAAATGCTTACTTCATGGCATTAGTGTGAAGAGAAATGTATTAAAACGTGCTTAGTTCTATTAATCAGCTGCAAAAGTAATAAAAGCCGTTCAACGCCAGTTTATAAACTAGAGCTCACCATCTATTATTTGACATACTAAACGTACTGTGCTAAATTTTGTGGTGGTTGCTTCATGATTTCAGCAGGCTGTGGCATCTCTTTTCTAAAAAGGAGACAATCAGCGTGGGGAACCAAGAGGCGCTGTAGCAGGAGGGCAGAAGCGCTCCTCAAACCCACTGAGCTAGCGCTTCTTAGCCAGAGCTACGCACACTGCCAACCCTCCAGGGCTTGAGATGGAGAAAAGCAGGACAATCCTTTCAGACGAGTCCACTGTCCTTCCAATCCTAAGGTAGGAAGGCAGGGAGGGAAGAGCGGGGCATGGAGCAGGCACGTAAAACTTGTTGTCATAACACCACTTATTACCAGACTCAGAACAATTTGCAAATGAATGCTAGCTGCTATTACCTTAATAAAGTGGCTGCCTGAATCATTTTAATAGAAAAACTTTTAAACATCTAAAATCAATATGCAATACTCACATAAGCACCATCATAAATATGTCTTACTTGTGATTGTTTACAAGGAAATAAATTTCACCTATACGCTAAATACATAGGATTCTGATATTACTTCACTGGGTTCATAAGATCTCTCTTGGAAGACCTTTTTCACCTATCTGACTGTGATTAGACCTAACATATAATTATAATTTTGTGTTAGGAAATCTCAACGTTTAGATCACTCACAGGAAAAGAACAAGATTTGTAAGAAAAGAATTTGAAATTAATATTTCTACCAATAAGTTAATACTTCGGTGTTGCTGTATTTAGTTTTACTATTACAAGCAAAAAGCCACAAAATACTATAAATCTGTGTTCTATGAGTGTATAAATGACTCTAGCTTGATAATTCTGTTCTTTGCAGTTTGTAAGCAAATGTCATTACGTCCTTTGGCGTCACATGGAAAGAGGAGGTAAGGCAAAGGGAATCAGAAAGCCAAGATCAGATAGCAAAAAACATGCCAGCTCCAAGTTAGTTAACTTCCACCCACAGAGCTTACTTATCAAATGAAAGTAAATCACAAAGAAAGAAAATAAATTAAGAGTAGTCATAGGCATATATTAATCGAGCACGCACACTGGGCAAGGTTTCAACTTCATGATCAGATAATATCTTTAAAATAATAGGACTATAAAGTTTATGATTTGCTTAAACTCAGTCCCTCTGAAATGGAGAGGAACGTTGTGTATATATATTCAGGTTGACTATAAAACCATATTATAAAATCATTTATCTGTGGGGAGAATGAGAAGGCATCTCTTATGCAAACAAATCAAGGATCTCTA
The DNA here is from genome assembly GCA_004025085.1 of Thryonomys swinderianus. Lineage (NCBI taxonomy): Eukaryota > Metazoa > Chordata > Mammalia > Rodentia > Thryonomyidae > Thryonomys > Thryonomys swinderianus. The sequence continues at coordinate 20,080 of PVIC010028340.1, forward strand.
GAATAAAACAGCATAAGTGGAGTTTCAGGAACACTCTAGGTTTTTTGTTTTTGTTTTTTCTCTTAAAGAAAACAAGTAACAAGTTGCACTGTGAATCTATCTATTGATTAAGTTGCAGAGGCGGTGCTGAGAGGTGGCACATTAATTAAAGTGTCTTAGACTATGTTAATTATTCTTATCGCTCAGTTTAGTTTTGTGTGTGTTTATGTTTGCCTGCGTGTGAGTGTGTGGGTGGGCTGGTACTAGAATAAGGAGGGAGAATAGCTTCATTACCACAATATTGTGGTTAATTAAAAACTGAGACAAACACAAATGATTATATCTTGTCCCACCCTATTTTTCTGTTAATTTATTTTACAGTGCAATTTACCAACAAAAGTTCCTGGTGTTTATTTGAATGTACTTATCTTCCATCAAGCAATGAGGTTTATTCAGTTACACTTTTTTGTTACTTTTTTGTGTGTGATTGAGATTAAAAACTCTTTGACTAACACTGAAAGAGATATTAGAAACACACATTTAATATTAAAGAATAGATACTTTTGTTATGAAAATTACAGTTGAGGGAGCAAAATTACAAAGCTTAAATATTATTTTATATTTTTTAGCCATCTTCAGTTTATTTATATTGAGAAAATGAAATTAATTTGAATATGTTAAAATATCTAATTGTGCTTTTTGTTGCTTTTGCTGTAAAATGCCTGATGGAAGAATTTATTGTGAAAGAAAGTACTATAAAAGTGTATGTCTGAAAATAAGACATGTTCTCATATGTACTGAATACCTACTATATCCTCATTTCATAGATGAACAAACACATATGGAGAGTTTAAAAGAAAAACTCATGATCCGTATAAATGAGATTGTTAAGCCTCTGCTTATGTCTTGCTGTTCTAGTCACACAAGACAGAAAATCTGTATCAACATCTAGAGACACAATTTCCACACAAGATACAACAGTGAGAATAATTGTGTGGTGTTACTGCAACAGGCCAGTGGAGACAGCTAAAAAAAAAAAAAAATACACATATAAAGTATGTCCCACTCTTTCACAAAGCTAACAGTTAACATATAATCAAAATTGAAGCTTCGAGTCCTCAACTTATGATACAATGCTGGATATTAGAAGAAACACCATGTATTCAAGATATGCTTTCTTTTCTTTGAAATCCCAACTTATTGTACTCAGAGTAAAAAGACCACAAGAGAAGAAATACGAGATCCATGTGAAACCCACTTTTAGTAACTATGAACTCTGATAATTGCTTGTTTGAGGAACAAAGATATTCTTGAGGAGAATTATTTAGTCTCTATTACTTTCCCATATTGTCTTCATACAGTTTGCTTGTATGCTTTTGAAATTTCTTTTTGTTTCATACTTTATTTAGGGAGAGCTCTTTGGAGAATATTGCTTTAGACCAAATTTCTCGACTTACACCCTTCGTAGAGATTGGAACACAGAAAACTTTTGGACTTTGAAAAAAAAAATCTCAGTAAAAATGTACATATTTGTTATCATACATTCCTTAACTATTTGTTGAGTTTTTCATGAGTTTTGTTTCTAAAAATCTGTATCAAAGTCTGCATAAAAATTTATTTGTACAGTTGCCTCAGTTTTTTTCCAGATGAAGTAACTGGTAGACTGGGGATTTCAGCTGTAGACAACTGAATCTTGAGGTACGTGGTAAATGAAGGTAACAAGAACCCCACTTCTGCTACCAAATTCTGGCTCAGTTATTCTTTTTCTTACAGAGACAAAATACTCAACTCCCCAGATTAAGTGAAGAGAGACCTAGTTAGCTCACAGTTTGCAGAGATTTCAGTTCCTAACGAGTTGGCTCCATGGCAGGTTGGCACAGCTGAGGAACATCACAGAGGAGAAATAGTTCATGCCAGATGGAAGACAGTGAAAGTAAGAAAGGGAGCAGTGACACACTCTTAGTAACTGGCACCGAGTCTTTTTGTCCCTTGTATTATATCCAGGCTACCTACCATCCCCTTACTATGGATAGCACAACATCCACAGTCCTACCACTCTTAATACTAGAATTGTACCATGAATCAATCACATACCATAAATCCAACCATAATGGAAAAAAAAAAAACACTGCTAATGACAGTGTGAGATTGGGCAGAGTTCTAAACCCAAGGCATAACAACGACCCATTAAAAGAATGTTACTGTTTCACCCATCTCAGTTTATCCTCTCAACAGAGCTTCCAGTGCTGCCTGTAAACTCATTATAACTCACCTTAGTTTGAGTGTGGATTTTTTTCTTTTTCACTTTATCATACAAATGAAAAAGTTTACCTTCAACAACCTTCTACATGGAAATGTCTTAGTGTAAGTTCATCATTTTAGATTATACTTTTTTATCTTCTATGTATCACAATACCATTGGCTTTCCAATGATTTTAATATCATCAGGAGTACAGATTTTACCAGTGGCCTGTAACAACCTCCTTAATAATTCGCCCATTTCTGCCTGGAACTTGGAAGCAAAGCCATTATCAGTTTAAGGCTTTGTTATAAGTAGCAATTAATTTGTGGGAGTAATTTCAATGTAAGTAACTAAATCTACATAAGAAACTATTGTGATATTAGTGACATGTCAACAATCCTTTGTATCATGATCTTTCCACTGTGACAATTTGGGGTCTATTTGATTATCTGGGCCTTCTCTTGGGCAGGTTCATTTATGTGTCTGCAGTGGTGATGAACTTAAGAGTGGCAGCAAAGAGACCAAGCCTCACCACCCTAGCACTTTTCTATATCTGTGTCACATTTGCAACTGTACCAGGGAAGCAGGTAAGCATTTTGGCTTCCTATTCAGAGTGAAAGGTAATAGCCACAATTTTAGATAAAGGGAGATATTAGCAAATTAGGAAACCTTTCTGCACTACTTTTAAAAAATGATTATCATCTAATGGTAATGGTTTCTCTTTTATGTTAGAAAGGTTATATTCAGAAAATACTTTTCTGCAATTATCCATCATCCTGTCAGTCCAATTTCAAGTATACATACATCTAATATTAAAAATGACTTGAGAATTTCAAAGTAAAAAGGTCCATAGACAAATCCTGTTCTGCAGCTCTAGTGTGCAATTCATTTCATGGTCCTCAAACTCACTCAAATCATCTTTTATTTACTTTTCCTCTATATGGGACAATGCATTTTACATCAAA
>PVIC010028341.1:0-23272 GCA_004025085.1 Thryonomys swinderianus
ACGTCCGGCATTGTGGTATGCGGTGTTGATTGTTGGTGGGCGTGTCTCCACGCCCAGCATTATATGTGGTTACCGGGGATCGAACTCAGGTCCTTCCACTTGCGAGGCAGGCGCCGGAACCACTGAGCTAACCCTCCGGCCCAGCACACAGCCTTCTTAACCTGCTACTCCTTTTCTTTCCTATTAAAAGCCATTTCTGGGCCAGAGATTTAGCTCAATGGTTCTAGTGTCTGCCTAGCAAGCGCAAGGTCCCTGGTTCTCTCCTGTCTCAAAAAAATCAAATAGAATGATGAAACTTAAATCTGATATCAGTTAGTGCACCAAACTGAAGGCATCATCACTTTCATAATACTGAACAATGACAGAGGCAAACAGCTGCATGACACTCATTTGAATGCTCTTTAACGAAGTAGTATAATAGAGTAAGAAGTAGATTCTAGAGACACACTGCCTAGCTTTGAGGTCCAAGTCTGATACTTCCCACTTTTTTTGATACAAAACAATGCCTTATAACTTTTCTCATCGCTGAGACATAATATTCAACATCCAAAGTTAAAGGAAAGGTTGATTAAGCTCATAATTTGTAGAGGTTTCAGTCCGTACTCAGCTGTCTCCAAGGAAGGGTGGATGCCAGAAGATCTCACAGAACACGCAGTTCATAGCACAGCAGGGCAGGCAGAAGGCAGCGGCAGCTAGCAATGAAAGCAGCCCTCTTTCTGTCCCTTGTACTCTACCTGAGCCACCCATTCTTAGGCTGCTAGCAGTTACCACGGGGTGAAGTACCCTTACTCCTGGCATCACACCCTTAATCCCAAAATCACACTTAATCTCAGTATCACATACCTACATCCAGCTGCCTCTAAAATACCCCAACTATAACTGTCTGAGGCTTTTGGGGGGGGGTATCTAGATACTAGCCATAACAGGAAGTAAGCAGAATATCATTCCCTTACTCATTGCAACACTTGTGGCCAACATCACTATACTAATGACAGATTGGCAAGAGAAAAACATAACTCTTTCATTTAACTGGAATTTTACATGCACGACTCCTCTAGGAATTAAGATCCAAAATTCCAGGGAAAACTAATTTTTTTTTTTTTTGAGACAGGGTCTCACTTTGTATTTCAGGCTGGTCTCACTATGTAGCCCAGGCAAGCCTTGAACTCAGCAATCCTCCTGCCTCTGCCTCCTGAGTGCTGGGATTACACCTGTGAGCCACCACGCCTAGCACTGTGGTGTGTGGTTACCGGGAATCGAACTCAGGACCTTGCGCTTGCGAGGCAGGTGCCAGAACCACTGAGCTAAATCTCCAGCCAGAGGGAAAACTAATTTTAATACTTAATTTAATGTCAAAATTTGATTCAAGCCGGGTGTGGTGGCTCACACCTGTAATCCCAGCACTCGGGAGGCAGAGACAGGAGGATTGCTGAGTCCGAGGCTTGCCTGGGCTACATAGTGAGCTCAGAGCCAGCCTGAACTACAAAGCAAGACCCTGTATCAAAAAAAATTGATTCAAAATTTATCCAAGTGAATATATATATATATATATATATATTCTGAATAATGACAACATCCTTTTCTAATTCAGTTTGTCTTTATATCACAGAAATCACAGTTTATATGGCTTTAATTTAAACGTTTTAGAGATGATAATTCTGTACATAACTGCATCAATTCTAAAGAAGAGGTGATAGTATAATATAAACTTTGCAGAAGAGAAAAATGAGACAAAAAGAGGTTAAATTACTTGCTTAAGATAGTCAAGGTTTAAAACACGATTAGTCCAGAGCCTTTAAAAGGGATATAGAAATTCTATATGCTATAAAAAGTATTACACGCCAAATTTTTCAATAAAAATATAGCTAAGGGGGGCTGGAGATTTAGCTCAAGTGGTAGCATGCCTACCTTGGAACCACAAGGACCCGAGTTCAATCCGGGTACTGAAAAAAAAATACAGGTAAAATAATATGCATGTGTATAGCTATTTATACATCTCGACAAGCATCGGAAAAGCCCAAGAATAATAACAGAAAATTAAAATAGAAGCTACAAAATAGGAAGGTAGGATATAGCTAAAACCGGATGGGAAAAGACACATGACAAGCTCTGAGACAGCATGGACAAGACGGTTCCCAAAGCCCTGCTGTAGACTGCTCATGAGAACTGCAACAGGCTTTCCACAGGATGGCCTAGATGGCACATAAGCCCGAGGAGTGAGACTCTCAGAAAGGACAGTGGCCACTGCAGTTTTACTACTGAGTCCGCTCTCACATGGCAGCTAACCTTCACGCCGTAGGATCTACTTCTTTTCCTTTTACTTGACCCAGACTCCTTCTCCAGAACTTGTTTCTTTTCCGACCTTTAGTAAAACTTTGTTACTATTTTTGTTCATCAGACCAGTTCTTTGCTCAGGACAGAAAGCACTAGAAATCACCTCCAAAAGGAGACCAGCATCCTAAAGCCCAGAAACAGTTACATCTGGAAATGGAACAGAACTGGAAGGAAGGATGGAACATGGATCAAGCAGTTTAAGCCTTGTCTTTGAGATTCTAATTATTTTTTAAAGCTTCGTTTCTGATATTGTTAGAGAAAAATAACTTCTGACCTGTTAGATGTCAAATATCATCCCACAACATCAAAGAATGAAGTGTGAACCAAAGGAGGAAGTTAGGAAAGTCTTACTAGAAATATAAGGAAAGAAGAATAGCTCTGGTTTTTCAGGAAGAACCCCAAATGAAATATTCACCAAGACCCTTCCTCAGAGATAATTTATTTATAAAGTCACAGTGCGGGTACAACATGAACCAAACTGTTACAGGGGTAGTATAACTCCCAACCCACTAAATGTCGGTAGTGCCAAGTTCATGTCCCCTGAAATCAAAGACTGAATGTCAAAGCACAAAAGGGATTAAAAGTAGAAAAACCTTGGGGCAGGGGATTTAGCTCAAGTGGTACCGCACCTACCATGGAAGCATAAGGGCCCGAGTTTGATCTCCCGTACCACCAAAAAGAAAAAAAAGTAGAAATGCTTCATTGGGGAATGAGAATAGCTCCTGAGAGACAAGACAGGTCCAGAGTGGGTTGCCACTGAAGCCCTTTGTCAGGAATAATTTGTACAGCAAACTTACAATGTGGGTCCATCTGTAATCAATCAGTAAGATTACAAGTATAACCACTTAGCCAATATCAATTCAGTAGGGAAATGGGGGTATATAACAAGGTCGTATAACTACTACCATTAGCCTTGACTTATCAATGACCTTTAAAATGGAAACCTTTTCAGGAAGGGATAGGTGTACATGTTCTAGTCACTGACATGCCTGATACATACCCAGACTTAATGGAGCAGGAGGTACCAAATACAGTATAATCTAGTTTCCATTTATTCTTTAGGAAAGTGTACAAGTCTGGCTGTCGTGACTTTATCTTGAGGTCTGGACTTCTTCAGATGTATCTTCAGCCAGTTTTGATGTGTTCCTGTCTTCTGTACTGGTTTCCTTGAGGGCCTGTCTCTGTCTGATGATCTATTAATTTCTACCCAACTTAACTACCTATAATAAAGTACACCCACCCTATAGTATCACAGGTATAACCATTTAGCTAACACTGATCCAAAAAGAAAACATGTTATATATCAAGGGCACATAGAAAGAACAAATACATATTGGCAAGAGATGGGTTCAGCCTTGGTCACCCCCCTGGATGACTGATGTCTATCTGTATTTACTGGACCCACCGTGCTAATTACAGGATAATTCCAAGTTACTGTTTACTCCATAAAGAGGTATTATTATTAAGTAGTTGTTTCAGAAATGGTTCACCAATTAAATATGTTTCAGGTCTTTTTTGTCTTAAAAAAAAAAAAAACAAGAAAGAAATGAATGAGACCAGACAAAACTGTTGCAAAAAGTTTACTTGAGAAATGATTAAAGCAAAAATAATATTTTGAGAAAGCATAAAAGCAAAAATAATATTTGAGAAAAGATAAAAGCAAAATAGGTGTATCCCAGTATGTGAGAGGCATAAGGTGGGTTAGCATGAAGAGTTATAGTAGCAAGACCCTCCTGGTATGGCATGTAGTTCATATCTTGTGGCAGTGAGCCAAAAATCCCACATGACAGAAGGAGTCCTGGGAACTATTTAGGGCTGTCCTGGTGGTATAGAACATATGATTTACACATAATATAAGACCCCCAAATACTGTACGGGGACTATTATAACTCCTGATCTGCTATATGGCTAGACATGCTGAGTTTGTGTTCTCTGAGATAAAGAAGAAATTATAGGAACCACAGAGTTTAATCAGGAAGAGTTTATCAAGAAAAAGATAGCTTCTTTCTAAGACAGAAGTGTGTTGCCCACCCACTTTGCTTCTCAGAAACTGTTTTATTGAGCAAAGCCACAAGATGGGAAAAAATGGTGAACTAATAAGATAAGAAGTATAAGTCTCGTAAGTAATATTGATCCAATGGGAAATCTCGAGGTGGGACAAAACTATAATCAGCCAATAAGATTACAATAATTATAATTGCTTAGGTAATATCGATTAAACAGGGATCTAGTCAAGAAGCAAGTCATATAGCAAGCTCTATGGAATGAACAAGAATATCCTGGAAAGAATGGACTTTGAGGTTTTGGTTCCCACCAAAGGTGACTGATGCCTAGGAAGAGTATGTGAGAAAAGTAGTTTCTCTATTTTCAATCCTGGCTTTCAGTAATAGGGCCTCAACAGCCTTCTGTACTGACTCCCTAGAAGGCCTGGCCCTGTTTAACTGCCTATAGTTTATCCAACTAATTTAGATTTTGACAATATTGGGATTTTGTAATTGACAGGTCTCCCTTATTTCCCCAGCCAGATTTGACACACGGGTTATTGCATCTTAAATATAGATTTTTTTAATGTGTAGCCAAAAAACACCTAGGCTCAAGCCAGGGATTTAGTTCAGTGGTTCTGGTGTCTGCTTGTCAAGCACAAGGTCCAGAGTTCGATCCCTGGAACCACACACCTCAGTGCTAGGTGTGGTGGCTCACACGTGTAATCCCAACATTTGGAATACAGAGACAAGAGGACTGCTATGAGTTCGAGGTTAATCTGGGCTACATAGTGAGTTCAAGGCCAGCCTGAACTACAAAGTGAGACGTTGTTGCAAAAAAAAACCTAAAAAACAAATAAACAAAACAAAAACCTTGGCCTGTCCAGAAATAAGCAGGCCTGCAACCCCTCCTAATCGGTAATGCTATCAGGTTTTACCTGGCGATGAAGTGGTTAATGAATGTGGTCTTCATTTCAAAGATACAGTTTAACAAGATTAAAAAAAAAAAACAGGCAGCTGATGCAGGTGCTGAGCTGTCTTGAACAGACAAAAGCCGTGCTATCTCAGACACAGAACACAGGACAGGATGCTTCCAACATAGAGATAACAGCTCCAAAGGACAGCAAATGTTCCATCCTGAGTCACCTGAAAATATCTGTACATCTGCCTTGATTGCTGCAGGGACCCTGACCACAAATATTTACTTGGACCCCTATATGTGACAGACATGCCAGGCCTCTCTTCCAATGCCCTATACAGCTTTCTACCTTTTTTCTGTTTGGGGCTGGCAGCCTCTTACTTGCTGTCAGTTCACCTCTGCTCAGGTGATTAAAATCTGTGTCTCTTTGCTTTCATTAGTCTGCTCAGGAGCTCACAACTTTCCACACCATTTGTTAAAAATATTTACAATTAAATATAAGCACAATATAAGCCACCATAAAACATATCTTTCTGTCTGCCTATCTATCTATCTATCTATCTATCTATCTATCTATCTATCTATCTATCATCTATCTATCATCTATCATCTATCCAAATTGTGTTTTATCTGTCACTATGTATATCCTGTTATGTTCTTTCACACACACACACACACACACACACACACACACACACACACACACACACACATCCTGTTTGCTTTAGTGTTCACAGTGCATGTTGTAGCTGTTAGCCTAAATGTCCTGTTATATATATCCTGTTGGCCTACCTTTACAGTGTGCATCTTATCACGTTAGCCCTAAACCTCTTGTGCTATGTTAATGATTTCCTTCTAAAAAGAGCCCATGACCACAGATCAATTGTTACACTTGCTTGTCTGTTAAAAACTGCTGCTTCTGTAAAACTCTTCTTTGCTCACTCCTAGCCCCGCCCCTCCCAATTTTAAACTATGATTATAAAAACTTCCCAGTTTTGAGCATTCAGTGCTCAGGACTTTCTGAAATATGAACTTCTCTGAGCTTGGTTTTTTCCTCCACCTTTTTGAGTAAAACTTTTGGGTTTTATCCAAGGTTCAAAATTTCTACATCTTTTTCTTGAAGCCTGGCTTTCTTCAGATGTGCCTGCATCCACATTTCTGATGTCCTTATTTCTGGCTGACTTCCTTAAGAGACCAGTTCCTCTCTGACTGTACAATAATTCCTATCTAACTTAGCTCCCCATAATACTATTATTGCAGGTAGCTAAAATATTTAGAAGTTAAAAGGCAGTTTAGACAAAGTTCGGCCTTTAGAATTAAAAAAAAAATTGAAGCACATTCACTGGTTAGCATTATAAAAAGAAAAGAGGTACCATTTGCCCTAGAGATGAATAGCAGTGATTGGCATATTAAATGGACATTAATCTCCCTAGCCTATTTCCTTTCTGGAAACTCCTTGTGTGTGATTTGTTCCCATTTGATTTTTTTTTTTTTTTTGACAGGATCTTGCTTTGTAGTTCAGGCTGCCCTAGAGCTCACTATGTAGTCCAGGCAAGCCTTAAATTCACGGCAATCCTTCTGCCTCTGCCTCCTGAGTGCTGGGATTACAAGTGTGAGCCACCACACCCAGCACTGTGGTATGTGGTACTGATTGCTGGTAGGCGTTAGTCACCACACCTGGTATTGTTGTATGTGGTTACCAGGGATCCCATTTGATTCTTATTTAATTAATATGACCTGTGACTGTACTTGTAATCTTATTGGGTGATCAAGGTTTTGTCCCACCTCATGCACATTTTATAATTTCCCACTAGGTCTTAGGTTTGTCTCACTTTTTTTTTTTTTTTTTTTTTTGAGACAGGGTCTCGCTTTGTAGTTCAGGCTGGCCCTGAGCTCACTATGGTGCCCAGGCAAGCTGCCGCGAACTCAGCAATCCTCCTGTCTCTGCCTCCCGAGTGCTGGGATTACAGGCGTGAGCCACCACGTCTGGCATTGTGGTATGCGGTATTGATTGTTGGTGGGCGTGTCTCCACGCCCAGCATTATATGTGGTTACCGGGGATCGAACTCAGGTCCTTGCGCTTGTGAGGCCGGCGCCGGAACCACTGAGCTAACCCTCCGGCCCAGGTTTGTCTCACTTTGTACCCACGTCACCTCATGGCTTTGCTAAAGAAAAAAGCCTTTGAAAAGATGATGTGAGGGCATTAGATTTTGCAGTCCCACTTCTGTCTCCCCTACACAAAAGCTAACTTTATCAATAAATTTTTCTTATTCTTACCCTCCATTATTCCTAGAATTCATTCTTCAATTTTAGAGAACATGACCTTGTATTTCAGATATCTAGCAGGTTCGGGGGTTACATTTATTTCCCCTACATCACTATGATTGTTAATTTCTCTGTTATTTAACCTGATTTTAGCAGATTAGAAAAATACTTGAAAAGGATGTTATGGTGATTAACACTAAAGAATCTTACAATTCTCCCATACCCTTTCCTTCTGCTTCAATAATACAAATGCATATGTAAAAACAGTCCATGCAGATAAAAGTTTAATTCTCAATCTTTTAAATTGGGAGTGAGGGTCATGAACTCTTTTCTTCAGTACCTTTCTAGGCCACCAGAGAAACCTTGGCCTGTTAAAAAGTTGAGGAACTAACACCTTTAAAAGTCTCTGGAACAAAAAATAAAAAAATAAGCTCTAGGAATTTGAATAGATTGAAATTGCTCAAGGGAATGTGCTTTCTGAATGTTTTTTTTTTCTTAGTGGTTTTTGATAAACCATTCAAAGAAAAGAGAGAGTCCTTCAAACGACTCTACAAAGTTACCTCCTGATGAGACATGTATTCATGGATATTATTCTTAACCCATCAATGACAGACCTAGAAATAAAGAAAAATCAGAAGTATGAAAGAATGAAAAGAACAAAAAACAATTTATTGTATTTAAAATACCTGGAAATTAACCCCAGGAACTAAGAGAAAAATTATGTATTTCTGCATTATAGATGGATAAGCTAATGAGACATCTTGTAGGCAGTTAGACAGGGCCTGCCATGGAAAAGCCCACACGGAGAACAGTCAAGGAGCTAACATGGAGGACAATCAGGACACATTCACCAAAGGCTCACATTACAAAAGAAGAGAAAGTACCACCCCAGGGTGCTGCCCCTAAGGATGAATAGCAGAGACTGATACTCTAAGTAGGATTCAATCATGTAGGTAGGGGGCAAAGTCTTAATTCACCCCCTCCTAGAAAGATCCCTGACTGGAAATCCTTGTATGCTTATGATGTGGTTTGCTTTTGCATTATATTCCCTTTTAATCAGTATTAATCTTACTGGTTGATCATAGTTTTGTCCACCTTTTGAATTTTATTGGTTGGCCCCACTTTGAACCTGCCTCTGCCTCACCATGTGCTTTTGCTCCGTAAATATCCCCTGAAAAATACAGTCCCATGTCACCCACTTTTGAGTTCCCCTTCTGTTCCTTGTAGGCAGAAGCTTTCTTACTTAACTTTTCTACTCTTAACTGTTCTTGTTCCTAAAATTCATTCTTTTTTTTTTTTTATTTTCTGCTTTTTTTTTTTTTTTTTGAGACAGGGTCTGGCTTTGTAGTTCAGGCTAGCCCTGAGCTCACTATGTAGCCCAGGCAAGACTCGAACTCAGCAATCCTCCTTCCTCTGCCTGCTGAGTGCTGGGATTACAGGCATGAGCCTCCATGCCCGGCCTAAAATTCATTCTTTAACTTCAGAGAACACGAACTCTCACTTGAAACAGCTGGTAGGTTTGGGGATTGTCTCTATTCCCCCTAATCATCAGTATAATATCAGAAATGAGGATTTAAAAAAAAAACAAGTAGATGGAAAAAGTTAAGAATGCATAATATTTATCTCTATACAGACAATGTTCTTTCAGTTAAGTTTTATGGTATGCAATGCCTTTTGTACTTTGTCAAAGAAACAAAATTGGGTTAGGTAGTCTTCGATGTAACACTTCACTTGTATGCAAAAATAATGATCTAAGTGCTTTGAAAACCTGCTGTATTGATTGCTGCAATGGAGTTTGATATCTTATTACCAAGTTAGCAGTTTAGAAGGGAAAAATGTTCATAGCTCCAAAGAATTATTTATATCACTTTTCCAGCCTCTCTTTCTGCAAAAGCAAAATGTCTGAGTACGAAGTCTGCCTCACAGTTGTGTTTATGTTGTACAACTGTTCTTAGTTCTCAAACTCCACAAACTCCTCATTAAGCAGATTTCATGGACTGAGAAAAAATGGAGTAAAACAAAGGAAGCAGACCTGACACAGAGAGGAAAAGCGATGGTAGCAGCATGCAGAAATTTAGGTATTTTTACAGTGTCCATTTGCCATAGGAGACAGTATCTGACAGAAAATTGCTAATTAAAATATGAGGTCAGAATTGAAAATTTTTTAAATAGATAATTTTTCTAACAAGCTTTTAGACTGTGCAAATATCCTGAATTGGATGGCATATGGGAAAAATATAATTTGCAAGGGGAAGTTAAATTTGTCTTCTATTTAAAGTTTCATAAGGTCTGAAACTGATTAGTCCTTTCCCTGTGAAAAGCAGAAAATGAGAAAATCAAGGTAATGATCATTAGTGAACTGTGATACACTTTGATATTCTATAACCAGTAAATCACAAGTAATTAATCATTAAGGTAGTCATTTATTCTTTTTACTATTTTTAGGAATCTCAGATATTCACTTAAAAATTGACAGTAATAAAAACACCTCTTTTAAAAGCAGGTGATCATTAATGGGTTATGAAATACAAGTCAACTATCATTTTAAATTAATTCTAATTTATACAGTTGTAATACAATATGCATTATAATATATACAATAAGTTAAATGAAAGATTTATATATATATATGTGTGTGTGTGTGTGTGTTTGTGTGTGTGTGTAACTAAATGACTTCTTTTTCTGCAAAAGTTAATTGCTATACAGCTTTTAAAAGGAGAACTTAACTAGAAGGTGTAAATGAGAATCGTAGCAGTGACCCAAAAGAAAGAAAGCAAAAAAGAAATTGCTATTTTGAACTATCACTGACAAAGTTCAATGAATTTCAATTTTCCTGGAAGAAAAACATCAGCTTTTGATTATTAGAATATTTTATAAATGTCATTGGGAACATTACTAAAATAATGTAGAACTGTTTTATTAGTTCCATCAGGTTCCTGAAGCTGAGATGAGGAATTTAAACCAACTTAAAGATGGAATATTTAGGGATTTGCCGACTCTTTCCAAGGGAAAACAATTTCTTTTTCTTTTACTTTCTTTTGATTTTTTTCTTGTTTGTATTTGTTTTTGAGATTGAATCTTACTGTGTCGCCCATGTTGCCATCAACTCATGTAGATCCTTGTGCCTCATCCTCTCAAGTGCTAGGACTATGGATGTGCAAAACCACCACATGTGGCAAGGTAGAGATTTTTGGTTTTTTGTTTGTTTGTTTGAGACAGAGTCTAGCTTTGTAGTTCAGGCTGGCCCTGAGCTCACTGTGTAGCCCAGGGAAGACTCAAACTCAGCGATCCTCCTGCCTCTGCCTCCCGAGTGCTGGGATTACAGGCGTGAGCCACCACTCCCGGCATTGTGGTGTGTGGTACCGATTGCTGGTGGGTGTGAGTCACCATGCCTTGCATTGTGCTATGTGGTTACCAGCGATCGAACTCAGGACCTTGCACTTGCTAAGCAGGCACTGGAACACAGCTAAATCTCTGGCTCTGATCCCCTATTCTTAAAGGGTGTGGAAAGCCTGAGAGTCTTCGTGTAATTTCTCGGGCCTGAGGAGAACTGACCCTGCCTAGCCAGAATTTCTTCCTGAATGATCTAAAGGAGGTGAGAAATATCAGGTTTTATTTTTTGAAGAGCCACCATCTTTTGATTAGCTGAATAAAAGAGGTCCAGGAGGGCCAGAGAGTCACACTGTATGTGTAGCCTGCTACATTAGCCACAGCCAGGACTACACTGTGGAGCAGTTTCCCCCTGTTACCGCAGGGCAGGGCCACCTGCAACTGGCAGCCTTTCACTTGTTATCTTAGATCTGGAACTGCCAGGGGCCAGCTCTGCTCTTCTAACCTAGAGTCGGAGCTTCCTAAGTGGTTGCTCTGCTCTGTTTTCCATCACTGACTCTTCCAGACATCCTTGCTAGTCATGCGGAAATCTCTTCCTCACGTCCAGAATAAGTTTTCTTGTTCCTGGCATATAGCTACTCCATCTTTTATCAACAGATCAAGAAGGCGGCAAAATGGAATTGTACATAACAGGTGGGATTAACTCAAAAATTTACCTTAAAGATCTTTATATTGGCCAGGGATTTAGCTCAGGAGTTCCGACATCTGCCTGACAAGCACAAAGTCCAGAGTTCAATCTTAGGTACCACGTACCACAGTGCCGGGCATGGTGGCTGACACCTATAATCCCAGCATTCGGGACGCAGAGGAGAGGCAGAAGGCTTGCTGTAAGTTTGAGACTTTCCTGGGCTACATCGTGAGTTCAGGGCCAGGATGAACTACAAAGCAAGACCCTCTCTCAAAAAACTTAAAAAAAAAAAAAAAAGAAAAAGAAAAACCTAAAAAAATAAAAAGTTCTTTATATTTAAGTACCTGTAAACACAAAAGGAACTCATAGGGGACTTAAAAAGTCTGGAGATGTCACATAGCAACAATAAATCAAATGTCATTCTAGATAGAGAGATAAAGTTGAGGTACAAAATATCAGAATACTGGAACCAAATAAGATAGACAGAGAAAGAAGGCAAGCATTATAAAGCTAAAAGGCTCCAGAAAAAAATTACCTATTGATAGGGCTCAGCAGGTGTGCCTAGGACCCAAAAGTTCATGTCAAACATCAGTGAAGCTCTGAAATGCAGCACCTTCTGCGGGCCTCTTTTACTGGCTGCAAAATACAGAGGTCACACATTTTCCTCTTTGTCCTCTCACACAGTGGAACACACTAAAAACTGTCTTCAGAGGCATGTAAAACTTGCTGAGTACCCTAGGTTCCACGGATCCCCCTCCACCACCCAGCTCCTTGCCTATTCCTGATAATTATTGTTAGGCAAAAGGTTAGATTAAAGTTTTCTGGCATCTGAAAGCTTGTGTGGGAGAGAAAGTTCAAGAAGGGGATTGGTGCTTTTTTAGGGGAGAGAGAAGGCAAAAAAAGAAAACCAATAGGCTCCTTGGTTTGAGTTCATAGACTTTAGCAGGTCCTGAGGATAAGGTCAGTTGTCATCTGCAAGACTACTTGAATCTGCGTGGCTTGGGAAATGTTCTCAGCTAACTAAAAAGGAAGGGTTTATTAAGCAGAGATTTTAGTACACACTTGAGAGAGAAGCATATGTGTGCAGAGAAATGAGGTACACTACAGTTTGCAACCAGAAATCTTTATGTGTTTGGGTGGTGGAAATCTCTGGAATTTGATCACTGGTAGTCTTGGCACTGGCTTGGTAAGTGAAGGAGGATGGCCTACCCTCAGCAAGGTGACTGGCCATGTATAAGAGAAAGCTACTTACAGGTAAAAATGTGGTTTATTTCCAGGTGAAAGATGACTGTTTGCAAGTGAGAAGGGATTGGCCAAGTATTCTTGCAGAAGAAAAAGAATTGCCTATACTTCTGTGCTCTGGGAGAAGAGAAGCCAAAAATTGAAATGGGCTTGTGTCGTGAAGCTGCAGTTTTCATTTTTTTTAATTTGAATTTTTATTGGTATATTATATGTACACATCATGATCACACTCAATATTGAGAATTTGTATCAGTATATGACATGATTTAATTCTCATTTTTTCCCATTCCCCACCCACCCTACAACCCCATATACATAAGTTTTTATTCTTTTTTATTATCATCACTTTTTATTTCTCCTTTTGGATATTTTATTTTCCCTTTGGATATTTTCTATTTCACAATATATATCATATATTCTAGGACTCATTTACATTTTTAGCTTCTCATACCAGAGAAAAGATACGATATTTACACATCTGTGACCTATTTGCAGCATTCGTTTTTAAGACCATGACTTCTCTTTTTTCTGCCTGTTGTAAATTTTTTACACTACCCCAGTCCTACGATATGAAGATACACTAAGTATGTGATAAATGGAGAATCATGGTTTGCCTGTATATTCGTGCAAAAGCAAAGAGCAGTTAGCAGGGGAATGAACTGCAGCAGACCACTCTCTTTGAGATTGGGAGACCAGACACTTGAGTGTAGTAACTTGGGGAAAAGAAAATGCGAGCTGGATTGCAAAGACCCAAAGAAGCTCTGAAGGGAGAATTGAAGCCCACAGGGAGAGCAAGGTGACCCACTGCACTGCACAAGAGGGAGGAGGAAAACTGAGCTTCCTCCAGGACTCCCAGCTGCCTGGCAAACTGTGCACCATCCCTGACTCCTGCTCCCTGGTGTGAGAGAGAGGTGGCTTGAGCCCACAGAGATGACGCAGTGGCGGGGCACCCTGGAGGCTACCATGGAGAAACACAGCCGGCAGAGTGGAACAGTGGATGCTGTGAGCTGCAGCAGGTAGTGAGTGTCTCCAGTCCGCATATCCCGGGGAGAGTGCGGTTGACTGGAATACATTTTGGGGTGGGGCTAGTTGAACCTGAGACCTGAAGCAGCCATGAGTTGGCTTCAAGTTGGGCACCCAGGGTCTAGATGATCACAGTTCTGGAGAGTCTGAGTACTAGGGAGGCAACGATAAGCCAGCAGCACTGATAGTGTTGTGGGCCAAAAATCTCAACTCAGAGGTCCACAATTAGAGATCAAGCTTAGCCTGACTGCAGACTTGAAACTGGCACCTCATCCTATTCTCACTGCACCCTTATTTGGACTAGGCAGCATCTCATGCTATTCTTACTGCACACTTTATAGGATCTTTCAGTAAGGATCTGGGCTCTGCCTATAGTTATTGTAGATACAATAAGAGATAATCCTTGAAGTGGGCACTACCACACAACTGTGGACACCAGAGGATAAACACACAGGTTTGAAATCACAAAGAAATCTCTCACTTTATTTTATCATATATTTATGATTTTTCACAACCATGTACACTGTTTTCTAGTCTTTCTTTTTTGTTGTTGTTTAGTTCTTGTTTTCATTTATTCTTTGTTTTCCTCCTGTCTCCAAAAGCCTTGGTAATCTTCCTTTGTCCTTCAACTTTTCTTCTAATACCTTTCTCTTTTTCTACTTCTCTATTCTTTCCACTGCCCCTTTTAAATTTTCTCCCCTAGAAGGTAAAAGCACTCAACTGAGGGAATATTAACTGTGCATAACCTTTATATTATTTTAGATTTTGTTATATAATATCAATCTTGTTAATGTGGTTAAAGGTGTTAAATTATTTGTTATTAAATTTAGTAATTTCCTAGTCTGTGGTTGGTCCTATTATTATTACTGATTTTACTTTAGCCAAGGCCACAGTTGTTCTAATCAGTTTTTCTTCTTTTTATGCCAGGATTGAGATTATCTGAGGGTCATAAACAATGCTATAGGCCAACACCAAAGAACTAGAGGCTAAACCAAATAGATAACAACTTTTTATCTCTAAATTAAGAACTAAACAAAACAAAACAACAACTTGAACTAACCCTAACCATAAGAACCAAAAGCCAGCTATGCCTAGAAGACAACTCTGAAAGGTAGTCATATCCTATGGAAATTTCAATATTAGTAATTAAGCTACCTATAATAAGCAATTTACAAACATCAATGCAGAAAATGAATTTTCAAAAATAAGTGGGAAGACACTGAAGCAGGATAAAATCCCAGAATCGCCCAAAGCAAATCCAGGAGATAGTGCCTTGACGCAAATGAATAGCCTTCCAACTGAACTCTCTCAATGGTAGCAGCAGTAGAAAAGCACATAATGAGGCTCTAGGAAAAGAAATTAGAAATAATTTATCAGATAACTAAAGAGATGATAACCATAATGAAAAGCATAGTGAATCTAAAGTACATACAGGATTTTTTTTTTTTTTGAGACAGGGTCTCACTTTTGCAGTTCAGGCTGGTCCCGAGCTCACCATGTAGCCCAGACATAAACAGGATCCTCCTGTCTCTGCCTCCCGAGTGCTGGGATGACAGGCATGAGCCACCACGTCCGGCACTGTGGTATGTGGTATTGATGGCTGGTGGGTGTGAGTCACCACGCCCAGCATTGTATGTGGTTACCTGGATGGAACTCAGGGCCTTGCACTTGTGAGGCAGGCACTGGAACCACTGAGCTAAATCTCCAGCCCCACACCCAGGTTAAAAAAAAAAGTAAGAAAAGAGAAAAACTTAGAAAAGTGCTGAAGACCATGTAAAACTAACAGGAAAAAATGAACTTTATGAAATAGATATCCAAGAGATTAAAATTTTTATTGAAAGTGTATGTGGCAGAATCAACCAATGTGAGGACAGTTTATCAGATCTACAAGACAAGTTTGCAGTTAGCAGTTAAAAGATTTCTTAAAAATAGCAAGGTACTACAAAAAAAAATCAATCCAAAGTAACTGCTAGATGATCCAAAGAAGAATAACATAAGATTCATTAGTCAATGAAAACTCTAGGGATATCACAAGGACATAAAAATATATCCATTGAAGTAATGGAAGAAAAATATTACAAAACATGACAAAAAATTTGACATACACATAAACGGCATGTAAAAGACCAATTATCTATGATTTAAAAAAACCTACACAAATGAAAAATATGATCGTAATAAAAAAAGGGGAAAAAAGCTTATGTGTTTAGGGGGTGTGGGAATGGGAAAAATGAGAATTAAATCATGTCATCTACTGGTACAAATTCCAATACTGTGATCATGATGTGTATATATAATGTACCAATGAAGAAATGGGGCAAGAAAAAAATATATACCAAGACATTAATAGTGAAGATTTCAGAAAGTTGAGCCCAAAGCATGGATTATGAAGCAAACTCTAAAAATCAGAGGATCAGTTAATACCATTGACAATAAGAAAATAATACAAAATATTTAATAGTTATTTCTTTGAAAGATTAAATACAATAGGCAAACCATGAGCAATCCTAATTTTTTAAAAAAGGAGTGAAGGCCGGAGTTTTAGCTCAGTGGTTCCAGTGCCTGTCTCGCAAGTGCAAGGTCCTGAGTTCAATCCTGGGTAACCACATACAATGTTGGGCATGGTGACTCACACCCACCAGCAATCAATACCACATACCACAGTGCTGGGCTTGGTGGCTTATGCCTGTCATCCCAGCACTCAGGAGGCAGAGGCAGGAGGATTGCCGAGTTCGAGGCTTGCCTGGGCTACATAGTGAGCTGAGGGCCAGCCTGAACTATAAAGCGAGACGCTGTCTCAAAAAAAAAAAAAAAAAAGAGTGAAAAGACACAAATCCATATATTTGAAAATGAAAAGTGTGAATCCCATTGGAGCCTGCCTAAATATAGATGATCTTCAATAGCTACTTTAAGAACGTGTTCTCTAATAAGATGGAAAATAGAGAAGAAACAAAAAGACGCCTTGCAAGGTATGAAATACCAAAGCTGAACCAAGAAGATATAAAAATTCTATAAAAACTCAGTGTCAGCCAATGAAATTGAAGAAATAATTTAAAAACTACCAGCAATGAAAAGCCCAGATCCTTACAGATTTGTTGCTGAATTCCACAAGAAATCTGTAGAAGATGTAAGCCACTGCTCCTCAGACTTTTTAAAAAATTGAAAGAAGTAATATCCTAAAATCATTCCTGGAAGCAAGCATCACCCTAACATCAGAACAGAAAAGAATCCAAACAAAAATAGAAATATAGGCCAAGTTTTCTAATGAACATAGATTCAAAAATCCTCAAAAAGGAACTGACAAACAAAATGCAGCAATTGTGAAAAAGATTATGTACCATGATCAAGGAATATTCATCCAAGGGATGCAGAGATGGTGACTATATGCAAATCATTAATATCATACACTTCATTAATGGAAAAAAGGACAAAACCACATGATTATCTCAGTACCTACACAGAAAGCATTTACAACGTCCAATACCCATTCATGATAAAAAAAAATACAGGATAATGTAGTGAATGGTCTTTATCTCAGTCTGATAAAAATTATCTATGACAAACCAACAAGGAGCATCATACTAAAATGATAAAAGCTGAAATCTCTCACTGTAAAAATCAGGAAAAAAACTAAAGGTGCCATTATTACCACCCCTGGTCAATATAGTTCTGTAAAAATTAGCCAGACTAATTAGACAACAGAAAGAAATAAATGGAATAAGCATAGGAAAGGAAGAAGTTAAATTATTGTTTGACGATGACATGCTATTCTACATTCAAGCTCCCAAAAACTTCACCAAAGGATTTCTATATGTAACAACTGATTTTATTACCATAGCTGGATAAATAATCAAAATTCAATAGCATTCTCATACACAGAAAAATGAAATACTTTGGAATCCATTTAATGAAGAAATAAAAAATCATTACATATAACACTAACATTCTGAAGAAGGAGATTGAAATAGATATCAGAAAATGGAAAAATATCCCTTGTTCTTGGGTAGGAAGAAACAGCACAGTGAAAATGGCCATACTTCCCACATTGCTGTAAGGTTTTGCTATACTTGATCAAAATCCCAATAGCACACCTCACAGACTTAAAGAAAAAAAAATCCTAAATTTCATGTGGAACTGGAACAAACCTAGAATAGCAGAAACAATTCTAGACAAAAAAAAGGCGAGGCAGGGAGTGTCATAATCTGTGAGCTGAAATTATATTACAAGTTACTGTGAAAAAAACCAATATGATACTGACAAAAAGACAGATCCAAGGATCCATGTAATAGAAGATGCTGAAACAAGTCCAAACAGACAAAGCCAACTTATCTTTGACTCTTCACTGGAAGAAAGATAACCTTTTTGATAAACAGTGCTGTGAAACTTGGCTTTCTGTATGTCAAAGATTATAGTAGACCTAAGTCTCTGCCCATGCACTAAACTAAAATCAAATGCATTAAAGATCTAAATATTGCAACGGAAACACTAAATCTACCAGAGGAGAGTATAGGTAGAATTCTTAGAGACTTAGGCAAAGGCTAAGATTTTTTTGAAGAAAACCTCTGCCACACAGAAAATATTACATGAATCAACAACTGACATTTCATCATATTAAAATGCTTTTGAACAGCAAATAGAACACCAACAGTGTGAAGAGACCACTCATAGAATGGGACAAATTTTTTGACAGATATTCCACAGGAGACTATCATCCAGAATATGTAAAGTACTAAAAAGAAATTACTCCCCCATTTAAAGATATAATAGAAAAATGAGTATCTGAAGTGAATAAACATTTCTGGGACAAAGAAGTAGAAATGACAAATATATTTTTTTAAAAAAGTTTCACCTGTCACTCAAGAGATGCAAATTAAAACAATGCTGAAATAACATCTCACTCCTGAAAGAATGGCTGTCATCATGAAATCAACCAGTATGGGCAAGCATGAAATCCTGAGTTTGATCTCTGGTACCCCCGCAAAAAATAAATAAATTAACCAATAACAGATGCTTCTGGGGCTGTGGGGAAAAGGAACTTCTCCCCACTGTTAGTGGGAGTTTAGATCGGTGCAATCACTGAGGATATCAATGTGGAGATTCCTCAAAATCTAAAACTAGAGGTTCCGTTTGACTCAGGTTTTCCCCTTCTTGGTGTCTTCCTGAAATAATAGCATCATACCAGAGTGATGTATGCACACTAATGTTTATAGCAGCTCCCTTTGTAATAGTTACATTTGAAAACATCTCAAATGCCCTTCTGTGTATGAATGGGTAAAGAAAATATGGATTTAAAAATATATATGATAGGGTATTACACAGCCATAAAAAGTGATAAATTTGAGACATTTATAGCTAAATGGATGGCCCTTGAAACCATACGCTTAAGTGAAATGAATCAGACACAGATGTTTAAATATTGCACTGTTTCTCTCATGTGAGAAACCAAAAGGGAAGGGGGAAAGTGAGAGAGAAGAAGGGAAAATAAAGAATAAAAAGAGAATGGGCTGGAGATTTAACTCAGTGGCTCCTGCACTTGCCTAGCAAGCACATGGTCCCTGGTTCAATCCCCAGTAACCACATACAACAGTACTAGTGTGGTGACTCACGCCCACCAGCAATCAGTACCACACACCACAGTGCGGGACGTGGTGGCTCATGCCTGTAATCCAAGCACTCGGGAGGCAGAGATAGGAAGATTGCTGAGTTAGAGGTTTGCCTGGGCTAAATAGTGAGCTCAGGGCCAGCCTGATCTACAAAGCGAGACCCTGTCTCAAAACAAAAAAAGAGAGAGAGAACAGGAGAAATGAAAGCAAAACTTTTGTAAATAAGGAAGGTAAGAAGGCTTGAAGAGAGTAGGGGGATTGGGATAGAAAGAAGAATCATGATATTATGTAGATATAAATTCCCCATGAGTAACACTACATTCATTATATATATATATATATATATATATATATATATATATATATATATATATATATATATAATGCACCAATAAAATCATTTTAAATGTAAAGAAGTATACATAATTTTATCAAAATATTTCTTTTTAACTTTTTCTCAATGTTCTCTTCGTAAGTGGAAAAACATGTATAGGGCCATCTAGTGGCCAATACAATGACTTTATTTTTTTTCCTTTGAAGCAAATTTCAAATTTGCCAGATTTATATTCTATCCCTTTTGCTGTCGAAGCAGAGAGGGCCAAACATCATTTCCGTTATGATAGAAATCTCTTAATGTTTCCTCCATTAATGTATTTAATTATTGTGTTGTAAAAGTTGTTAACAAGCTGTAGGTGTTGGTGTGGGTTAGGAAGACATCAATAATTACAAAAGCCATGAATATCAAGAGGGGCCTTTGGTTTACTAGCACAAGTATTTCAATAATTCTATTTTTAAAATATGCTGGGATTTTATACTTTTTAATTAAATGTGCTATTGTTTTTGTTGTTGCTGCTGTTGTTTCTGAGACAGAATTTCACTAAGCAACCCAGGCTTTTCCTGAACTTGTGATGGTCTTCCCTCACCCTCCCAGCACTGAGACTTCAAGTAAGTGCCTATCAGCCTCAGGCTAGCAAACCCTGGTAGCGTGATAAGTGAAAACCACAAGAAAGAGAATATCTTTGGGTGGGCAGGGAAATTCACTGAAATGAAGCTCTGAACTGACTCAAACTCCCAGATTTGTTGAGGAACAGCAAAGGCATAGCATTCTGCTGAGCACAGGAGTTTGTTTTGGGTTAGCAGGATTTAGTGACCATTTGGCTGAATGATTAACTTTTGTCAGATTGACCCTAGAGAGCTTTCTTGTTTTCTCCATAAGGCCCATCTTTGCTCGACTTGGCAAAATATCTCATCTTCAAAATGTTCTGACTTCTTGGATTACAAGGCAACAAATATTCTTCTGCCCCCTGAGTCAACTCAGGCAGATGTTGGCCAGTTGGCTGTTGCAAGGTACTCCACACATGCCGCTATTCCTGGCCAAAGAATCACTTTTGAGTGTGGACTTAAAATTGTATTTACTATAAATCTGATCCAGCAAATTAATTCAGAACAGGACTGTGAAACCCAAATGGCTGGTTCTTCACAGCTGGTAGCTCTTTTGACTCATTAGTGTCCCTACTATACCTGCTAACTCTATGAGAAGTGCATGCCAATTATCTGTGCATGCAGGAACATTCCTAGTTTTTACAATTAATCAGGCATATTCTGTAATAAGGATCCTGCCTGGTATAGATGAGAAATACAGTTATCTCTGCCTCTTTTGGTCATTTTGATCATCAAACTGGGGCCTTAGGCATGCTAGGTAGCACAGCCCCACTGAGCTGCATTCCCAGCCATCTACTTTCCTTTCTAATCCCCAGTAAAAGTCAAGGTTAGCAGTTTTTTTTAATATATTCTGAAATCTATATGCTTACACAGTATAATTTTTATCATGCCAATATATCATAATATTCTCTTGTTAACTTTTTAACTTAATGTGTATTTTGAAGATACTTTCCAAAATGTATATAAGAAGTTTCTTCTTTTTGAATTTCTGCAAAATATTGTACTGTTGCTCCCCAGGTCATTTAGCCAATTATCTATTGACTGTCTCTTAATTTCTAAATTTTACTTATTATTTTCTGAGTACATAAATAACATTTTTATAATACTTCCTTGATTATATGTGAATTTAGGAGTGAAAATACTATATCATTTTAAATTATAATCTTCAAGCAAATTGTAGGGAAGTATCTGCATATATTTCTGTTATCGTGCCATCAAATGAATTATGCCATTCGGCCTACCACTCTGGATGATATAAAAGATGGTGCAGGTACGACATATACAGAGGAGTGATAATGAGAAGTTGATTGGAAAACTGAAATAACACTAGCTTTTACTCCTTGAGACAATGAAGGCAATTCTTAACATCTAATACAGTTAAATTCTGGGGACTAGTCAAAGGATAGAGCAGGCAGTGTAGCTGCTATTGGGGCTGATGTTCATTCTATGATTTGGATCTTAACTGTCCCCAAAAAGCTGATAGGTTAGTGGTTTGGTACTCAGTTTGGAGCCATTGAAAGATGATAGAAACTAATAACAGTTAGATGGGGCCCAGTAGGGGGTCTTCTGGTCCCTGGATGCAAGCTCTTCAAGGGTATAATGAGTTCCCCATCCCTTCGTCTCCCTATATTTTTCATTTTGGGGTCGGGCAGTTGAAAAGTTGAGCCAAAAGGAAGAATGGCAGCATTTTGAAATAGCAACTTGAGAGAATAACCTACAACTTTTGGTCATGGAGGGCGAAGTAAATCAAGCCTTTAATTAAAAGAACATGTCAGTGGGTTCCTCTAGTCCTTGATATGAGAAGGAAGGCAAAGATGGCAATAGATTTGACCAACACAACTGGCGCTAAGGTTCATTATAACTTTATTAGAAACCCTTTCCTTTAAAAAATCCTCCCAGTCAGAGGATATAAATACAGGGAAATCTTGGACCTTGAGCAAACTCCAATCTGCACAGTGACTAAATTTCACCCTATCAGGATACTCCTACGCATTGGGGGGGGGGTAATTAATGACATTCATTTCAAACCCTATAAAAGTAAAATGTAACCTTTGTTAAGCGGTACTGTCAATAGAGTATTCAACTTTTTTTGTTGTTGCTATTACATTTCTTTTGTAACGTTGCAGGAATCTAAGAACACATGGAGATGCAGAATCAGGGTTGAACAAGGAAAAGTAATTTTAATGAAAGAATGCTTATACACAGGTGGAACCTCACTGAAAAGTTAAGCTCAGCATTCAACCCCCAACTCCAGTCATACTCCTCATTTTATAGTCACAGACTCATTCTCTGGTGGTGTAGTTTAATCTAGCAAGCCATCACAGTCACAAGTTCACAAGGGGAGTAAATTTTTGCTAAAGGGCTCAATGTCATTCACAAAACTATGGAGTGTGATCATGATGTGTATATAAAATGTACCAATAAAGAATTCAATTTTTCAAAAAAGCATGCAGTTATCATAAACTGATAGCTCTCAACTCAAAGAATTAGGGAGATAGCACAGGGAGACAGAAGTTTGCATTCCTTTACTTTTACCTCACAGCAGCTAAGCAGATATTTTAATCAAGCAAAGAGTGCCCTGCTTTACTTTTTCTCTAACAGTACCATAAGAATTCCCATTCAATCACTGAGTAGTAATTATTTCTTAAAAATCAAATACTATTTATAATTAATAAATTTTAATTGAATTACAGTTCTAAATAATTACATTTACTTTCAGTATTTGTGATCCAAAGGTAATTTTTTAATTGAATTCTTTATTGGTACAATTTATATACATCTCAAAATCACATATAACATTGGGAAATTTGTACCAGTATATGCCACAAGTTAATTCTCATTTTTACCCATATCCCTACCCACTCCCCCCTCCTCCCCCCTTTATACATGCTCTTTTATTTTCTTTCTGTATCATATTTGTTCCTTCCCCTCATCACATTCCCAC
>PVIC010028342.1:0-23271 GCA_004025085.1 Thryonomys swinderianus
TGTGGTATGCGGTGTTGATTGTTGGTGGGCGTGTCTCCACACCCAGCATTATATGTGGTTACCGGGGATCGAACTCAGGACCTTGCGCTTGCAAGACAGGCGCCGGAACCACTGAGCTAACCCTCCGGCCCCCATCACAATTCTTAAAGGTCCAGTGACAAATGGTACATTTGTATTTTTTCTACAATCAGTATATGCTAGTTTTCTTTTTAATAAAATAATATTCCTGTGGTGCAACTAGAATAAAATTGAAATGGATATATATTTGGAAAATAAATGTATAATGAAATTATTATTGAATTGGGAATTGGTCTTCAAGTGTAAATATCTGCACAAAATAGTTTCTTTGCCATATCACTGACAGATTAGTTTCATACAATCAGAAGTATTAAGATGTAAATCATTGACAATGAGAAAACATGAATTTAAAACAGCAATCAGTACCACATATCAGTGCCGGGCGTGGTGGCTCAGGCCTGTCATCCCAGCACTCGAGAGGCAGAGGCAGGAGGATTGCTGAGTTCAAGGCTCGCCTGGGCTACATAGTGAGCTCAGAGCCAGCCTGAGGGAGACCCTGTCTCAAAAAACAAAACAAACAAACAAAAACCTCCAAAAATTAAATCTCTGAAACGACACTAAGTGAATGTGAGATCATTGGAAAACTAATAACAGGGGTAATTTAAACTCCTCCAAAGTAAATTAATATAATATTATATAAATTACCTAATAAATTATATAATCTGAGTATAATGTCATAAGAAGAAAGGAAGGAGGAAGAGAAGAAATGATGCAGAGAAAGGGGGAGAGTACAGAGAAGATCAATGAGAGTAGAGGTTATTCCAGAAGTGAGTCAAGTAGGAATTCATACGTGTGTGTGTGTGGTAAGACAAACAGATCCAGCAACAGCACAAAGCTGATTTTTTCAGAAATTCTGAAAGTGAATAGGTATTACATCCTACTTGCATCCTGAAAAACCACAGACTGCCTAATAAAATTTTCGTGAGTCACAAGGATATCTGATTGTAGGTGACCTATAAAGTACATCTAGTCATGTAAAAGGGCTTTCAGTGTTTGGTTGTTATAATCACTGTAAGCTATTACTGTAAGCTCCATTTGTTGATTAAACGTGACCAAATATAGTGCCATGCACTTTGATTTAAGGAAACTAGGGTATATAAAATTGTTACATGTGGTTTATTCCTGAAAAAGAAATCTTACAAATGAATGGATTTTCACCAAGTGAAGACGAAATTTGCTGAAAAATTATAACTTCTAGCTTCAGACTACATGTACTTTGTAATTCTGGTCCAGTCTGAAAATTTGGAGACATATTTAATTTTACCGTACAAAATCTGGGGCTATAGTTAAAGTGACTCCCGCTCCCCACTGGGCTGACAAGACCTCACGGACTCTTCAGCATGCAGGACCTATTGTCAACACTAGAAAGACGGAGCTGACACCAAGCCTGTCAGGAAAACAGCAGGGCGGAGCCATAAGGGAAGCATGTCTGAAATCATAAACGCCCTCTACTCTCTATACATTTGATGGTGGGCTGTCCCCTGCAGGGAACAAGATTATTCAAAGTGTGATTTTCAAAAAAATGGATAGAGATGATTCTGACTTGTCCTTCTAGTTTTCTAAAATTGATCACAACTGTCTACTTATAGGACAGAGATTGAATTTGACCATTCCAATAAAGATTTCCAAACAACATATTTAATATTAAAAAGAAAATAAGAATCCAAATTTTAGAAAGGAGCAAAGGAATGATGGAAGGAAGGATCAAGTGAGCTATCTTTCGATATGTGTGGTGACAAGCAATTCAGATACTTCAAAAAGAAGAAAAATTGAGAAAGATAAAATAAAAATAATATATCTATATAATGTATATTATTATTATGTGTGTTGCACAAAAGCCACTGCCATTACCAGTCAAATAAATTGTATATTACTTTATAGTTATTATCAGTAAAGTATCCAAATATAAAAGGCATTGTTGGATGAAAGAACATGGTTAGGCAGCTTTCTGGGAGCTGCTTTTTTTATTATAAGCACTCTAGTTTACATTATTTCTTTAATACAGGCATCTGCTGCCTACCATATCACAGGTCCACAAAAATAACAGATTTCTGGGCCTGAGATTTAGCTCACCAGCAATCAGTACCACACACCACAGTGCCGGGTGTCTGTAATCCTAGCACTCGGGAGGCAGAGGCAGGAGGATTGCTGTGAGATCGAGGCTTGCCTGGGCTATGTAGTGAGCTAGAGCCAGCCTGAACTACAAAGTGAGACCCAGTCTCAAAACAAAAACAAAAACAAAAAAGAGTCTAAGGAACTTTGGTTCACAGAAACATATGTTTGAAACAAGTGGTTTATTCATTTTCAGTGATAGCACCATGATATCTTAAAAGAAGGAGTGTTAGTCAAAGCCTCTTCTATTCCAACATATCTTTGGTAGAACTGGGAGAACACAAAACCTATCAACTGTCTATTTTTGTATTATTGCAACTTTGCTGTTTCTTTTTTTTTAATACAAGCTTTCTTGTTTACTCAACAACATAAGGATATCATAAGTTAACATAATTCTTATTGGCAAAATTCTTATATTCTTTTAATGCAATCCTATTCAAAATATCAAGAGGATTCCTCATAGAGCTAGAGTAAAAATTCCTAAAATTCGTTTGGGCCAGAAGTGGCCTAGAAGAGCAAAAATAAAGGCATAGCAGGGGGCTTTACAGTTCTTGACTATACTACAGACACGAAAACAGCATGATACTGGCAAAAACAAAAGGAAAAAAAACCCCTCAAAAAAAAAAAAAAAGACCTGAGGATCGATGGTACAGATTAGAAGAGAAAGCAACTCCAGCCTCACTTAGCTGCTACCTTATCTTTGAAGAAAGCGCTCATCACCTTCAATGGAAGAAAGATAACATCTATAATAAGTGTTACTGGAAAAACTGGCTTTCCACATGCCAAATATTAAAGCAAGGCCCATGTCTATCACCACGCACCAAACTAAAATAAAAAGTTTAAAGATCTGCTTTTAGTGTTTAAGAAACATTGCATCTGCTGAGAGTATTTGTAGAACTCTTGGGGACTTAGATGTAGGCAAAGACCTCCTGAACCCTGACTGCATGTGAAAGACCACAAAGGATAATCATCTGGGATTTCACCATATTGAAAAGCATTTCCACAGAAACAGGGTCACCAGCAGAGTGAAGAGACAACCAAGAGCATGGGAAAAAATTTCCAGCTGTTCCTCAGAAAAAAAGTCTAATATGTAGAATATATGAAGAACTTAAAAAAAAATCCCTCCCCAAATTTAAGGACCCACTTCCAAAATGGGCATCTGAGATGAATATGCACTTCTCAAGTGAAGAGGAGCAGATGCAAAAGAAACACCTGAGAAAATGTTCAGAATCACTGGTCATCCGAGAAATGAAGATGAAAGACACTGTGCTCTTTTTTTTTTTTTGGTAGTACTGGGGATTGAACTTGGGCTTTTGTGCTTCCAAGGTAGGTGCAGTATCACTTGAGCTAAATCCCTGGCCTCCTGAGACCATACTTTTAAGTGAAATTGAACACACATGTATGTATCACATTGTTTCTCTGTTGTGAGAAACTTGAAGTGTAAATAAGGTACAAAATGCATAATAGTTATTGTGAAATAGGAAGAAAATATTTGGAGGAGAAGGGACACTAGGGAGGGAGAAGTGGGAAAATGAAGGGAAAAGAGAAAATGAGAAAAGAGATAAAATAGAAGCAGATTTTGTAAATAAAGAGGGGGAGGAGTGCTAAAGCAAGGAGTAAATGAGAAAAAATATTAAAATATAGTATGTACATGGGCCAGAGATTTAGCTCAGTGGTTCCGGCACCTGCCTCGCAAGCGCAAGGCCCTGAGTTCGATCCCGGTGACCACATATAGTGCCGGGCGTGGTGGCTCACGCCTGTCATCCCAGCACTCGGGAGGCAGAGGCAGGAGGATTGCTGAGTTCGAGGCTTGTCTGGGCTACATAGTGAGCTCAGGGCCAGCCTGAACTACAAAGCGAGACCCTGTCTCAAAAAAATATATATATACTGCATAATCATTATGCATAAATATTATATAATATACTGTGTGTATATTCATTTCAGCTCTAACATTTGAAATTGTTTTCTGAGAACACACACACATAGGTGTGTGTGCATGTGTGTGTGTGTCTGTGTGCTCTTGACGTATAGCTTATGGGAAATATAACTAAAGTAAAAATACAGGATGGGTAGGGGAAGGGGAAAATGAGAATTAAGTTATATCATATACTGATACAAATTCTCAATGTGGGGTGTAATTGTGATGTGTATATATAATGTACCAATAAATTAAATTTAAAGATATTTAAGTGTTATGTGCATAACCTCAATTTTTCCATGAGCTTTGTGGTTTATAACACGTGATTCATATAGCACATTGGTGTTTAAGAGCACATGTACTTTAGAAGAAATTCATATTTTTAAAACAAGTGTTACACCAAAACTTCCTAGATATAGAATAATATATTCTTTGCAGGAGAAAGGCCTTCTGTTTCCCATTCAGTATGTGGTACTTGCTCACTAGTGGCTTTTTAGCCGTCATGACTCTCTGATGGGTTCTGTTAGTATCACAGTGTTTGTGTTCAGTTTGCCTTTCTGTTGAGAAATAGTAGCTCCAAAGTGCAAGAGTAGTGATGTTTGTAATTCAAATGTGCCAGAAAGAAACCACGGAGTGCTTCCTTTAAGAATGTATCTACCTGTCCATCTCTAAGCCAAATTAGTAACCCCGAGGCCCCATCCAAATGAGTTGAGTGAATTTTTTTTTTTTTGAGACAGGGTCTCGCTTTGTAGTTCAGGCTGGCTCTGAGCTCACTCTGTAGCCCAGGCAAGCCTCGAACTCAGCAATCCTCCTGTCTCTGCCTCCCGAGTGCTGGGATGACAGGCGTGAGCCACCACGCCTGGCTTGAGTGAATTTTTTGGGCAAAATTCCTAAGTACCGTGTTCCTTCATTCACACACATTTATCATCCTACAGCTTTGGAAAAGATGAGCGCACTTGTATCAGAGATGGCTGTGTTGGTTTGTCACCTAGTGCAGAGTTTGAAAACAAAAACAAAGCTTTTCCAAATGCTTCCATTTGAGAAACAAATTGTTTGTAAGCAAGAGTATTTGTGAATGGAGGTCCCACCACATTTCTTTCATAGTCCTTAATACAAGCAGAGCCTGACGTACCTGCAGCTGATAAAAGGATGCCAAAGAGTCTTAAAGTCCTGTTCTTACCAGTATGAGCACCAGAATGGTAACTACAACTATTGAGAAATCTCTTTCTTAATGTTTGAACAACTTTTTCATAGAGACATAGAAATTTTATTTCTATGTCAGTTTGTTTGGATCCACTTTTCTTTCTTCACCTAATTATGAAATTATTTTTCTATCTGGATAGCAAGTAAAAATAGCCTAGTAAAAAAGAACATGAGAAGGATCCTCTGTATGTGTACAGAGTCTTATCTTGGTTTAGTAATCATTAAATTTAATATGATAACAATACCCATTTCATAGTGCTCTTGTGATAAATAAGTGAATACACACACAAATGCACATGCACATGCACGCACATACCACTTGACAAAATCCCTGGATATAATTCTGCTTCATAAATTTTGTCATTTAGTCTTTCTGGGTGCAGAGATTTCAAACACATAGGATTGCATAGATAAAGTAAGTACTCTGCCACTAACCTGTATTTCCCACCTCTCCAATTTTTTTTTTTTGTGATACTGGGGATTGACCCTTTCTAATTTTTTAAAATTAATATTTGTCTTGTCTTATCCAACTACTCTCTATAGCTAACTATCTTCTCTCATTGTTCCTTTCCTTTGTTAAATCTTACTGCAATTTATTTTGATTTAAAGTAGACAAATCACTTCCTTACATCAAAACCATTTGAAAATCATCAAGAAACCTATCCTTGTGCAAAATTGCTTACAGGTTATAGTCTTCATTAACTGTTTCTATCACTCTGACCACTTATGTCCCAATTGACTGGAGCACAGATTACTGTCTTGTTGGAATTTATGATGGTATGGCTTGCCTCCAGTCAGCATCCACCCCAAATAAAATCCTGCAGTTGCCCACGAAAAAAAAATTGTCTCTCTAAGGTAAATGGACAGTGGAGTCTTATGATTTACACTATATTTAGCTACATGTCATCCAAAATCATTCATCCATTACTAAGTTTAAAATGATTTCATAGTGTTCACTTCAGAGGCATATGTAATATAGTTCCACATGGCTTCTGTGCAAAGATGACACACCATTTCATGAGGCATTTCACAAGTTTGAAACAGGCACCTTCATTTACTGTGCTCAAGGGAGAATATTAAAACTTCTTAAAGGTGAATCCAGAAAAATCTTTCAAATTCACAAATAGGCATACTTCTTGATCTAGTGATCACAAGTTTAGAAATATACCTTTTAATATATCTATGCAAGTATGAAGTGATGTATTTATAAGAATTTTTATCATTGCTTATAAATATAAAAAATAGAAAAATATAAAAGTCAAGAAAGGATTGTTTAAATTTTTAAAGTTAAAATGCAATAAAGCTAGAAAAAATAAGGATGATTTATTTATTTATTTTTTTTGAGACAGGGTCTCGCTTTGTAGTTCAGGCTGGCCCTGAGCTCACTATGGAGCCTAGGCAAACCTCAAACTCAGCAAGTCCTCCTGTCTCTGCCTCCCTCCTGAGTGCTGGGATGACAGGCGTGAGCCACCACGCCCGGCACTGTGGTATGTGGTATTGATGGCTGGTGGGCGTGAGTCTCCACGCTCAGCATTGTATGTGGTCAGCGGGATCAAACTCAGGACCTTGCTCTTGTGAGGCAGGCGCCGGAACCACTGAGCTAAATCTCCGGCCCAAGGATGATTTTTATGTACTGATATGAAAAGATATCCAACATGCATAATAAGTATCTATTTCAATATATGTAACATGTCTTATATAATAAAAATAACAATGTTGTGTATTAACTTATGATAAGAAAAAGTATATGAGAATATTTGCATATGACTATCTACATAAAATCTAAAACTTTTTATGAATTAAATATTTGCATATTATTTCAGTTTGTATGTTGAAATTTAATTTTCAATGTGATGATTTTTAAAGGGATTTTGATCAAATCAGATAATGAAGGTGAAGCTGGTTGCAGTTCACAATTATAACACAGTGCAAAAGGGTGAACACTTTCTCAGAGATTACTTGGAGTCAATCCCTAATTCATGCTTCCAGAGGCTTCAGAGACCCGCTCTGCTATTAACCAAGACTTCTCAACATGAGAAAGTCAAAAATGACACTCCTGAATCGAAGCGTCTGTGACCTTTTATTGAAGGAACCAGGAACCAAGGATAAAAGAAAAAAAACATCTGGGCAGGAGTTCATGTAGGGGGTCAGGAAGGGACAGGGGAAGGTCTGTTAAATGACTGACTTTGGGGCAAATCTAAACAATAATCAGCAGATGAGGACAGGGCCAGATGATTCTTCTAGGCAATGAACTTTGATTGGACTTGTGGCCTTGTTGGCTATATTTAATCTCTAACCATGTGTTCTGGGAGGCTTGGGGTATGTACCTCCAAAAGTCAATCACCCCTGCATATCTATCTCAACCATACCTCTGGCCAATGTCCTGCATATCCTCCTTTATCATTTTATATATGGATTTGGTAAAAATGAACAGGGTGAAGGTAGGAGGAATATTTGGCTTGGTGAAGAAAGGTCATCATGGCTTTAGCACACAGTGTCTACTGAAATAATGTACAAAAGACTCTTAGGATTCCAAGAAAAAGCGAAAGCAAAATATTACAATAGGTAGAAGAATCCAGATGTGAAGGTGGAGACCAAAAAACCATTTTTTGGGATTCAGCCAATAAGTGATAATATTGAAATGATCTAAAAATCTATTATGAGATTATAGCTGGGTTTTATGTAACTGAACCTGTAGTTAACATTGAAGAGTTGAAATCTCTCAGTTGAACTCAACATGTAACACACCATGTAACCTATGCTAACCTTCATTCCAAGATTCAGAATGATTAAATGGTATTCGAGTGACACACATGGAATAGTAACCAGTTTCAAAACTGAGCCTACTATGTATCCAAAGAGCTTGCTGATATTTTCAGAGCCTTCTGACAGCTGCTTCAAGGGAGTCAAGTCTTTGTTAAAGTTTCCTTACAGCTTTGAAGAGCTCAGAAGTAACATTTTAAAAATAGCCATACATTGTTTGGATAGTTTAGATGGAATGAGTCACCTGCTGTTAGTGTTGTCACTACTGTTATGGCTCAAAACTGCTTTATCTTAAAATGTTTATGTGTTGAGGTAATTTGTATAAGAGCAGACTCTTACACTTCATCACATGTAGTATTCATGAGGAGCTGGGCTTTAGCCCTTAGTCTAAGCACAATAATTGAAGTAATATTTAACTGAGAAATATTATCATTATTGTCACATGGACTTAGTCATGCAGAGTTTGAGGGTAAGGTAATATTGAGAGTCAGTACTGTGGAGTGGGTGAAAGGTAAACATTGAATATCATTTTTCCTTAGTGAGGACCTAGCAATTTTGACAATGAGAGGAAAAAAAAGGAGTAACTAAATGCCATAAGGCTTTTAAAAAAGGAATATAAACTGATGTCAGAAGAAAGACGCGATAAAGATCCAGTAAGGATCTCATGGTGAGGAGGGCTGCCAGTGTAATTAAAAGCTAAAGTATAATTCTAGGGACAGTTGGACTGCAACATCAACAGATTGTAGGGCCCCTTATTTTTTTAGGGTTAGGTTATAAGAAGATGAACAACAGGGAGGTTGGTGAACCACCAAAAATCTATGCCTTCTCCTGTAGGAAGCCATAGATGAAGAAAGAAGGGTTTGGGAATGTGCTTGACAGATATGAGGAACCTAGGATTTTGGCAGTATTAAAGACAACCTGATGATGGGTTCCTTTACCATGGTTAGGTCCAATGAAACTATGGTGGTTATTGGAGGTTACATTACATAGGGCAAATTCTTCAACCAAAAAGTAACATTCATGAGATGGTAAATCCCAGCAAGTATAGTATCCAGAATGGCTATAATTTTTATCATATTTTTGTAAAGGCCTAAGAGGGTACACCCAAGCTCTGCCAGCAGAAGAGATATCCTAGCAAGAGAGGGCAGGCACAAGGTCTCTCCAGTTGACCATATCAAAAACAAGAAGTGTGAATATATGTGTCCAATATATCAGGCCACTTATACTTGACATACAGGATTGAAAGAAATTATTTTGCCTTTGCCATTGTAGGCAATGTGCTACCACTGTCAGGAAGAAGTTCGCTGGAGTGGCAGGGATGTTTACTTCCTGTAAAGTAAACATCCAGTTGCTGTGCTGAGCCGTTTAATCTCTCCCAGCAGGTTCATGAAGACTACGCAGTAGAGGTTAAAGGGTCAGTTGTCCTTCTTTTGTTGCTCATCCATGGGCTGGAAGCCCCATCTCCTGCATCTTGGCGATGTGCTTGCTTCTCACCTGTTGCCAACACAGATGATAACTTCCTCCCCCAGCTGAACAGTTCTAGAAGGCCCAGCCACTGGGAGTCAGATAATGCCTATTCTGTGTGGGTTTTCCACTGCTATGAAGCAGTCTCAATCACAATTTTAAAAATTTAAAGAAAATAGTGCTTCATATGATTGCTCCTGTGAGTAAAAATCTATCATAATTCATTTTTTGCTTTAATAATTGAGTTTTAAAAGTAAATCTTTGTTCCAGGGAATGACCAGTAGATCAAGAACAAAGGGCTGTATTGTAACTCTTTGTTCTTCTGGGATAATGACGGTAAATGGAAATGTGTTTCAGTATGAAGTTCTAGAGCTATGAAGTCCTGCATAGTAGGTAATCAAGATACTATAATAATATATCGAAGTATAAATATAATACTTGGGAAGTATATGTAAATATATGTACTATAAATATAAACAGAAATGATTATATTTAGGTTAGCCAAGAGATTCATAGGGAGCCATATCCATTTCCAAAATTTTATTGTCTCTTAAACTACGAAATTTACTGTAGCCTGAGGAGTAGATTTTATCAACCATGGTTGTCTCGGAAGTTTAATTCCTGTAGGATGTTATCAAATAACACCTGTTTTAATGTTTTAAAGAGAAAATTTGAAATAAGGGCAGCATCATATTTTAGCACAGCAGTCATGACATTGTTGTATCAGAGTCCACGCGTGGCAGGCTTTGTGCAGGGAATGTCGCTGTTTATTAAGCTTGGGTGTGTGGTGAGCAGACTGAATCTGCGGGGATTCAGTAGTGAGTGAAAGACGAAAATAGGTCTTGCAGGAAGGGGGAGGAATTGCTGCCCTGAGCAATTAGGGGGAGGAGAGAATGTGACCAGGTTCCTCAGGATAAGGACAGATGCGGCTGTACTAGGATTTCCTGAAAACAAGGGCTTGCAAGGTTTTCTCACTAGTGCCAGATGCTCTGTAATGGCTTTCCCCACCAGTGTCTTTTCTTATCAGGGATGACAATTATTATATGTGAAATATATGTGCATCTCAATTTTTTTATAAAATAGCTTGTAGTCAATGACCTTTAATTACAAAATACTAGATGGCATGAATAAACTTTAATATAATTTGTTGTCTTTAATCATTCTCTGATATCAGAGTGGCATTTAAGTGGAATGTACTTGTTTATAGGTATGTTTTGCAGTTTATTAACCTCTGAACTTTTCAGTTTTAGAGTGACATTGACTGAACTGTACAATATCTGTATATCTTTAAGTGTTATAATTACAGACAATCACATAAGCATAAGTATGAAAAGGTTTTCAGATTATGTGGCTGGGTATAACAGTATAACATGTTGGATTGATGTGCGCACTTTATCACAAACAACGGAAAGCCAGATGTTTCAACCTAAAAAATATTATCACCAAAAGTCAAAATAAATTTTTTCAGTATTCTGTCTTTAAAGTCCTATCCTCTTGGGAAACACAAATGTGTAATTTAATATGCCATGAGTTGAGTAATATCTGGTATCTCAGTTATATACAATTTAAGTATTGGGATGACCAGACCCTTGATTGCCTACTCAAGGATACAGTGAGGGATAAAGGAAAAGAAAGATAACTTTAAAGATATAAGGGAGCCTGAATGTCAGTTCCTCAAATTGGCAGAACACAGAGACCTTTGGGCTGAGCCATATTTGTTTGGGAAGTATATGTAAGTGGGTGCAGTAATGTCAGTGTCACAGTATTGGGAGGAAAAAAGCCAGAGAGTTTATTCCTTTATAAAATGGTTTTGATCCAGTTTGGATTTGTGCCTCTTTAGGCTCTCTCTTTTATTTATTTGTTTATTTATTTTGATACAGGGTCTCGCTTTGTAGTTCAGGCTGGCCCTGAGCTCACTCTGTAGCCCAGGCAAGCCTCCGACTCAGCCATCCTCCTGTCTCTGCCTCCCGAGTGCTGGGATGACAGGCGTGAGCCATCACGCCCGGCGATCATTATTTCTTGAATCGTGTCCTGTTTGCCTTTTCAAAAACAAAACCTATAAACTGAACGTTTGCCTGAAATTCCACAGAGATGCATCACAACTGGATTTCAGAGTCCAAAGTATGGGCACAAAGAGAACACACAATGAAATCATGACAGAACCAAAGATTAGGTGAGAGATAAGAAAAATCAGAGCTCTTGTATGTGCAAATTAAAATCTAGTACTCTTTTTCTTAAAACTAGTTAAAAAGGTGCAAAAGAGCAATGAAAAAATACAGTACATCTCTTGAACTTTATATTGAAATAACTAATGAATACATACTTTGTTTATAACATATGGGACGACCCAGTAAGTGAGTTATAAGTAGTAAGATAGGAATAGAAATACAAAAAAAAAAAAGTCAAAATGAAGGAAAATAGTCACATACTTTGACTAACAGAAATATACATTTTCAGTTAATGGAACCTGGTGAAAGCATCAGAGATACAGAATTCTATAAGTGGATAGAATGGAAACAAGTACAGAATCAACATGTGGAAATGGAAAGCTTTAAATGGGTGGAGTGGAAACGAGCACTTGAAGTTACAGGAAAGACCTGGTAAAAGTAGAAAAGGTAAAGGAGGCTGTGGGGGGGCGGAGCCTGCGCAGCAGGGGCAGGATGTGACGTCACAGAGGCCGTGGGCTCAGCGCTTCCTTCCTTGGCTCTCCCGGGCCTCCTTGGTCCCACTCAGCGCTCTCGGATCTCCGAGACGCGGAGGGCAGGCCTGGGGATCATGGAGGGTCCCGAGAAAGGTCGGGCCGAGAAGAGATGTCCGCACCGCAGAGCCGCGGCCCGACCCAGCGTGAGCGCGAGTGTGGACGAGGTCGTTCGCTCGGAGGGGGACAGCGGACAGAGCGGGGATCCCGAGCCCCCCGAGTCCGCAGCGCTCTCTGGCGCTGGGTCGCGGGGCGCGAGTCGCAGCCCTACCCGTCGGAGGCGGAGCTGCAGACGCCGTCCAGAGAGACGGGTCTGTCTCCTTTGCAGCAGATGCAAGAGGACTCCAAACGCCGAAAAGACCAAGGTGCTGAAGACGGGCAACAGCCAAGGGAGGGCTTCTTTCGAGCGAAACGAGAGAAGCCAGGAAGGGCGTTACCAGAGTCGGGATTTTATTCAGTGAAGAAGCTCATCAGAGGAGACAAGCTGAAGGAGAAGATCGATGCTTACTTCGGTCGGGCCTCGTCTTTACAAATCGGGCGACGAAAGAAACATGAAGACTTCTACATCCTGGTTGAAGTGGCAGTAGACAAGGCAGCTGAGCGGAGTCGCACAAGAAGAAAGAACCCAAACGATAATTTCTAGAAGGAAGAGAAAGAAAAGAAAAGAAGAAAAGAAAAGAAGAAAACCTAGTAGTCCATTGAAAAGTGACGTATGTTTGCTATGCTCATGTGAACTAAATTGTATACTTTCCTTCTATACAGATGCATTTTATTCTAAACGTTAGTGAGAACTATTGTTCACTATTGGGACTCACTTTTGCAAGGTATATTAATACTTTTAGACTGAAAATACTAACCATCACGATGAAGACTTCAATACATTTTCTTTTTGTCATTCTTTCACCTATATTTAAACTCTGCATTCACACTAATATATCTGAGAGTACACATTATGCTGACTCTTTGAAAACAATAAATTTTTGGATTTTCTAGAAAAGTTTCATCATTCCTGGGTTCATGCAGATACCAATTCACTCTCTTCCTCTCTCTGTATACTTCCATATGTGTTGTGATGAATGACGAACAGTTCTGTAAAAGATGGATATAAAACAAATGGCTCTATTTTATTCATGGAATTTGCGTGAAACTTACAACTATACATCTACTTTTTGCAATTTATTTTAGTGAGTAATTTGTGCAGGAGCAAAGCATGAAAACTTATTCATAAACGTTTCAAAATTCAAAACTTAATTCATAAACGTTTTTCATGGAAGGATAAACTTTGAGGGGGAAGAATAAAATGTCTGTAATAAAGAAAACAAAATCCTAAACTGTGTGGCTGCTTATTGTTTACTGGTTCTTAGATAATGATAATTATTAATTTAAAATTTCTGCATCAAAACAGAGTGTAAACCACAACAAATACCCTGAAAAGAAAGGTAATTTAAAAGAAAAAAGTCAACCTGCATGTTAATTAAAAGGATAAATACAGATGTTCTATTTTTTGATTTTGTTGTATTTTGCAGATTGAATAAACTCATTTTTACCTTTTAAAATTGTCTGTAATATAGAATTGGATAGGAATGCAGAAACCTTGATGGTGTTGACACAATAAAATATCCTTTCATCTTGTAAAAAATAATTTTATCTATTTTGTCAAGTAGGGGCAGATTTTCAATAGTAACAGACAATTATTTCCCCAGAAAGCTGAAATAGCACTGTTGTAATTTTATGGGCTAAAATTTTCAACATGGGGTTATAAATTGAAAGCTAGCCTCCATTTCTACTACTACTGTCTTGAAGCAATATAATGCTTGATATCTAGTTCTATCATTCTTTTCTTTTTACAATGCTGTAGGGAAAGAGGTGTGCAGGGCAAAAAAAAAAAAAAAAAAAAAAAAAAAAAAAAAAAAAAAAAAAAAAAAAAAAAAAAAAAAAAAAAAAAAAAAAAAAAAAAAAAAAAAAAAGAACAGGGCCTTATTAGTTCTAGCTAATACTGAATACAAGGGGTTATACTTTACTAAAGGAATTTCCCTGGGAAAATATCAAAGAGGGGGTTATTCACAAAAAGAGGAAAACTCTGACTTAATAGGCATCAGATGTCTTAGGACTTGCACTAAGAGACCAGAGAAAAAAGAACTGACCAGCAAAGTACACAAAGCCAAGCTGAGATACCGTCTCTCTCCACCTTCACTAAGACGCAGGAGAAACACAGAGGGAGTGCTAACTAATTTTAAAACACTACAGATTCACATTCACACCCGGGCATTAGCATATATATGCGTGTTTGCATGTGTGTTAGTGTGTGTATTCACTTAGAGTTATGAAATTATTCACTCTAAGGTCATGTTAGAGTTAGATAGTTATCCACCTACTCCCTTACTAACTCTTTAATTTTTCATTTTCTTTTTTGGTACCAAGGATTGAACTAGGTGTCTCGTGGTTGCACAGCAAGCAGTGTACCATTGAGATAAATCCCTAGCTATGCAAAAGCTAAGGTCTTCAAACATTGGTCAAAGACAACTAAACACACTGAAAGTAGCTGCACATAAACCCCTGGAAAATACATTGTAGGCAGAAGTGTCCAGAATCTTATCCAGTTATGGCAAGTCCTGGTGTATGTGTGAGGGTGTCGCTCACTCCTCTATGAAGGCAACTGAGAACAAGGTTCCCTACCTTTCTGGAGCCCACTAGTTTGGTTATTTCTTATCACAGTAGCTACCTTCTCCATTCCTCCCCTATCTTTTCTTCTTGACTAATAAAGTGCCTTCCTATCTATCTATCTATCTATCTATCTATCTATCTATCTATCTATCTATCTATCATCTATCTGTCTGTCTATCTGTCTGTCTATCTATCTATCTATCTATCTATCTATCATCATCATCATCTATCCATTATCTATTAGCTATCATCTATTTATTTATGTGCCTGGAATCAAACTCAGGACCTCATGAGTTCCAGGCAGGCCACTTGCAGTGAGTTGTATCCCTGGCAGTGTCTTTCTGTTACTAAACTTGTCCCTCTAATATTTGTTGGGGCTGAGCTTGCAATCCAGGTGGGCTGCTTGGACAGCAGAGAAGTTCTCATCCTCCAAACGCAACGTTTTTGGTTTCCTGACCAGGACCCATGTGTGCTACTGCTATGTAATCTTTGGGGTTTTTAAGTGTTAGATAGCCTAGGTTAGGAATGTTAAGAAACAATCGTCACAGGTAATTGTTCTGTACAACTTTCCATTTCACTCGGAAGGAAGTAGAGCCACATTCTCAAACTGTTATTCCTGAAATAGAATAAGTAGGAAGGAGTTTCAGAAGCCTGAGATATACACGGACTCCGGATGAATTAGAAGGAAGAACAACAACATTAATTGTAACTTTATTGAGCAGGGCCCCTCAACACTCAAGGCAGCTGCATTCCATTTTCTTCTGTCTCAAGCTTGAGCATGCTGTCCTGCATAATACGCTGGCTCCCTACATTAAAGGTGGATGATTCTTTGCCAAGCAAAGAACATTATCTGTTCTTGTGTTGTTTGTCGCCCACTCTGTCTATCTCAAATCCTTTCTAGAGTCAATCTTAGGGGCCAAAAAGTCAATAAAATCTGACAAATGGATGGTACTTATTTTTCTCCTTTGGGACAAATTTGGTTTCTCTATGTATCCGTTGATACATAGTCCTCCTACATCTGGACCACAGCCTTGAGCAGTTAAATATTTTCCTATGTAAAACAACATCTCTTAGCCTGCTTCGCTGTTATGGGTTTGCCACAAACAATCAAAACTGACAATAGGCCTGGGTAAGCACCACGTACGTTTTGCAATTTCTATTCTAAGTGAAATATCATGTACGTGGCTTGTATCCCTTTCAACCCTCAAAGACAAACAACCATTGTGTGAGCTCAGTGCACCTTAAAACTACAATTGGAAAAAAATAAAATGGGGGAAATGCCTTGGGGCAGCATGAGTATGTCACAACCACTGTTTTACACGTGACGTTACATGTTACTAACTTTATGCATTTGCCTGCACAAGACTTCTCACAACAAGCCACGATTTTTTTTTTTTTTTTTACTTTTTTGGAGACAGGGTCTCGCTTTGTAGTTCAGGCTGGCCCTGAGCTCACTATGGTGCCCAGGCAAGCCGCCGCGAACTCAGCAATCCGCCTGTCTCTGCCTCCCGAGTGCTGGGATTACAGGCGTGAGCCACCACGCCCAGCATTATATGTGGTTACTGGGGATCGAACTCAGGTCCTTGCGCTTGCAAGGCAGGCGCCGGAACCACTGAGCCAACCCTCCGGCCCCAAGCCACGATTTTTAAAGCTGCTGAAAACTTGAAACCATTCCAAGCCTATGCAAAACGTCTTGATTGGTCTCCTTGGGTTAAAATCCTAGTTTTTGCTGTAGGCTGTGGTTATGCTTATACCTTTACAAGAAGTGACCATGTCTGGGTCCCCTCCTGTCTCTTCTGGACATGCACAGCTGACTTGCCGTGCATTTACCAATGGAACCCAACAAACCATGCAAGGGTCTCCCAGAAGACATGAAGACGGCCTTCTTGACAGACAGCACCCTCGAGGAATGGGTAGCTGCTCTCACTCTGCATGACCTCAAACACTGACGTCACGATCCTGTCAAACCTCCTTCTTGGAGACAAGTCAAATATATGACTCAAAGGGCACAGCAGGTGCTGCAGGTCACAGGAAAGCCACTCGCCCCTGAGCACTTGTTCCTCGCCATACTGGTGGTTCTTTCTTGTGTCTCCGAGGTGAATGGTCACATATATTGGGCATATGTGCCTTACCCTCTGCTCTTGTGGTTGGTAGAATGGACTGTGACTGATCCTAACCTTTACTGTAATGATACTGTGCATATCCGTAGACCATGGGACACTGAAACCCCCAATTTTCATTTGGAAGGAGGTCAATTAATTAATCTTACCTTGGGTTAGGAAGTTTTTCCCATTTGTGTAAGAAGATCTTCTAAATGTTTGATAGTAGGTGGGCAGTTGTGGGCTTGTATCCTTCCTTCCCAAATATTACCTAAAGAACTTGATTTATACTGCTTCTGACATTATTTAATGTTTACAACTTCTTTTTAACTCAATATTTGCATTAAAGTGCCACTAAACACTGCCTGAGAACTTTCCTTTAATCCAAATATATAGTTGTTCAAAGATCAGACAACTTCTGGACTGAATGTTTGTGTTTCTCCCAAATTTGTATGTTGAAGGTGTTCCAGTGGTGCAATCACTTAGAGTGTAGCACTCCTACAAAATCTGTAGGTTGTAATTTGTTCAATTTGCTCATTTTTGTTTAATACTAAGACGATGGTATTAGAGGTGGAGTCTTTTGTTAGATATTATGGTTTAAATGTG
The DNA here is from genome assembly GCA_004025085.1 of Thryonomys swinderianus. NCBI lineage: Eukaryota > Metazoa > Chordata > Mammalia > Rodentia > Thryonomyidae > Thryonomys > Thryonomys swinderianus. The sequence continues at coordinate 17,606 of PVIC010028342.1, forward strand.
AATTATTCGCCAAAGATTCATGGTTGAGGGTTTACTCGCAAATGCAGTGGTGCTCACAGGTGATCTAGAGAGGCAGCTGAATCACGAGGGTCTTAATCTTCCCAGTGGATTAATGTACTTACGAGTGTGTAGTTGAATGGGCTGTTCGGAAGTGGGTCCCAGGTAAATCAAAGAGGCCGCTGGAGCGCGCCTTGTAAGGATATATTTTCCCCACGCTTTTTCCTCAGGGACTAACCATTGCTCTATTTTCTGGCTGCCGGGCAGCGAGGACGTTTCATCTGTCATGTCCTTTTAGCCATAATATTTCTGCTTTGTCACATAACTGAAGGCAAGAGAAGCAATCTGTCATGGACTGAATCCTACGAAACAATGAACCAAAGTAAATCTTTCCTCCTCTAAGGTGACTTTTTACAAGTACATTGAAAAGCTGGCTAATACAGTAGGTGATTGGACTGTGAGAGCAAAGCCTTCCTGCACGAGATTAATGACTCTTACAGAAAATGCTGGAGAATTGCCTCGCTCAGTTTCTTTCCTGAGGATTCACACACACAAAACAAGTCATTGAAGAATCAAGAGGTAGACTTTTATCAGACACTGAATTTGTCAGCACGTTTTGCCTAGGTTTCCCCAGCCTCTGAAATTGAGACATACATTGTAGTTGTTTGCTAGCTGGTTGGTTGCATTCTTGAATAGTAATTCGAATGGACTAAGGCAGTGCTGTTGTAAGAAACCAGTTCAGGATTTTGATTCATTTATAACTACAGAAGTGAGGGAAAACAATATAAACCTTTTCTATTTCAAACAGTCTTTTTGTAAGGCTAAGATAATAAGATGATTGTGCCTTTCACACTTTCTTTAGGCATTGTTCTGAGGATAGCAGTTCAATGAAATACAGGGTCATATGTTCTCTTCATGTACAGACTTTATTGTAATTCTACAGTACATATCATAAATTCAATTGAATTATTTTATTTATAACCTAGTGGCATACAGTGAATGAAACCTTTATGGTCATGCCCTGTGAGATCCGGCCTAAGTAAATAATAGAAAGAGAACATATTCTGTAGTAGATCCTACAATTTTTTATACAACCAAGTGCTGTTCAAAATTTTAATAAAGTGTTTGATAAAATCATAGACATAGTTCTTCCTCCCTGGAAAATATGCCACTAATAAAACGTCAAATTTAGTTTAGATTATAAAATAGTAAATTTTATTTTTAATTTTAGACTGAATAACAAAGAGCTTACATGTTTGTTCCTTTGGTTGATTATATTCTTTAAAAATATCATTGCCAAAGGAACTTTCACCTGAAGAACACTTTTATTTTATTTTTTATTGTATTATTCTTTTCAGTACCAGGCACCAAGCAGTCTGAAACACTTTTAGAATTGAACTCAGTGGTGCACTATTTACCTAGTGATTTTATTTTATGCAGTTATTGTTCTTTAATTGTGACTCAACTGTGAATTTTATCTATTATCACTGAATAACAATTTCTTATTTGCCAACTTTATTGCAGAAGCATCTACAATGTAAAATAGATTAAATCATAAATTTATCTATTTCCTTAGAAAAGAGTGAACCATAAAAATCTTGTAACATCTCTGAAAGTCTGCCAGACATCAATGTTTAGAGTTAAGCTAAAATAACATTTCTGTCCTTTGCTCATTAAATTTCTGGTCATGCATTTCAGATTATATACAACGAATCATTGGGAAGTATCAATGCAGACATAAAGTTTGTAATAACCTTCTAGAGTGAAGAAAATTCAATATCTAATGGGAAAACAATAAAATAAGAAGTACTAAAAGAAAGAGAAGAGCTCATAGTATAGATTACAATTAATTTGGGGCTTTGAAGTTCAATTAAATCCTTGAGAGGAAAATATCAAAAGAAGCAAATACAGATAACTCTACAATAGACTGACGGTTTTTGAAGATATATTGGATATTTTTAGTTTCAAAAGAAAGAAAACACAGGTTTTAAGTTTCCAAATGTGATTCTTTTATTCTTTTTATCACTGATTCTTTTTTGTTGCTTTTCAGAATAAACAGTGAATTAGAAGAAAAGTATTTGTGTTGGAATTAAATGTAATGCACTAAAATTGACATTTGAATTATCATAATTATATTAATTTTCTTATATTTGTGGGTTTTCCCTCTCAAAATTGAGGTTCATGTGATTGTGTGAGGAGCACTAATGATCAAAATATTAAATATGCTTAATTGATTGAATATTTTACCCAGTGAATTTTTTCTAGGTCTGAATCTATTGCTAATATCATTAAATGTCAGAGATTAAAATAATGTCAAATCACTCACAAACCTGTGAAGGAAATTAGATAAATTTTAATTGAACATTCTTCTGGCAAACAAAGTGTATGAGACAAGATGTAAAAAACCATAGTTTATTTTTATTACCTTTCTTAAAAAATTAGCAACTACAGGTAAGGACCAACACCTTTTACAGAAACAAGAAAGGTAAACACAGGTTGTTTCTTCTACTGTGGCTAAAGTAGCTACTGTGCTCTTATTCAAGGTGTGTTGCCTGTATTCGGAGGTTTGCCTCTATGTATACACAGCCAGTGATTTTAGAAGTGGCCTCCAATAGAGCACTCCGAAAGTGGAGTTCATATATATATATTTTTAATTTTAAAATTTGAATATTTTAAAATTTGAATTCTTTATTGGTACATCTTATACACAGCTCACAATCACACACAACATTGGGGAATTTGTACCAGTATATGACACAAGTTTATTCTCATTTTACCCACATCCCTACCCACCTGCAACCCCCCACCCCTTATATATATGCTCTTTTATTTTCTTTTGGAATCATATTTATTCATTTCCCTCATTATGTTCGCACACCAAATTTCCTTTGGATATTTCCTATTTTACAAAAACTATCATACATCTTCATGATACAGTTAGTTAAGTTATCTAAAGTGACAATAGCTAGTGAAGGAAGATTTTACTATAACAAACTGTCATCCAGTTATGAGAGAGAAGAATTTGCTAGAAAGAAGGTTAAAAACAGAATGCTACTGTAACTAGCAGTAAAACTTTCATTTTCAAATTGTGAAATGAACACTCTATTCACTATTTTAAAATTTAATTTATGACAAATAACTGAAGATAAAAATCACAGAATGGAGGTCCAAAATGATGCTGACCTGTAGCTTCAAAGCATGAATAATGAATATGAAAATATCTTTTTCGAGCACCATCTCTAACTGCACCAACTGCACTATAATACAAAATTAGAGAACAAGACAGCTCCAAACGTGAGATCAACAGAGGTGTTTTTTTTTTTTCTTTTTGAGACAGGATCCTGCTTTGCAGTTCAGGCTGGCCCTGAGCTCACTATGTAGCCCAGGCAAGCCTCGAACTCAGCCATCCTCCTGTCTCTGCCTCCCGAGTGCTGGGATGACAGGCAGGAGCCACCACGCCCAGCGATCAACAGAGTTTTGAACCAATGTTATCTATCATATAGACCCAGAAACAGTCATTAGACCAATGAGCTATGAAGCTTGTGTGTAAAGAATTATAAGCTTCCAGATGAAAACTGAAAATATCTAGTCAGACTCACTGATGTTTTGACATCTTCTTGATACACTTTTGGATATTAAGAAACATCCAGATTATTATATAGTTAACTATATATTTATCTATATAGTAGTGATATAGTAACTAATTATATAGTTAACTTTGCAGCAGTTTTGTCCCGATGTCTTCTGATGTTACTTAAGTTAACACATTTCCTAATTCCCTAATATTATAAATAAATGCAAGTACATTTACATGTAAATCTGTTAGAGTCAGGAATATTCTCTCTGGACAGGCAGAAATGTACAGAAACATTTTCAATTGTCATACCTGGGGAGTAATACTCGTAATCAGTTGTGTATAGGCCAGGGTAGATCCTACAACAAAGAATATTAACTGAGGTGCTATTTATATAAATTGCCTGATATTTCTCTATGTATTTTTAGTTTATCAAACATTGAAGAACATGTTGACTGCGGAGTGTTGCTTGATGGCTCCAATGTTGAATTGGCCAATTAGAAAGGTGACTTTAAGGATGGCAGTGAGTGGATTAACTTCAGTGGTGTACTGAAGTCAATCGATCCCAGCTTCACATGAATGTTAAATGTTCAGTAATTTTTCTGGCAGTTGATATCATATTTGTTTTGTCTATACTGAGATGATTTATGAGGCAGAAATCAGCAAATATTATAATGATGATTCTTCTCCCTCCTCCCAAAGGGGTATTTTATCATTCCACAGTAGGTCAGTATAAGAAGTACTGGTGATATAAATGGGCGTCTGGTTTGTCAGCTACTTAGTTTTATGAAAAACTGTTTTGTGCGGTTAATGTTGAATATTATTTTTCACACATAGTATTAGAATAATATGTTTTACTCATGATTTATATTTATATAGAAAGCATCAGTGGATTACCTTTGCCAAAGGTCAACCTTCAGTTGTATTATAAATCCTCATAGACATTTTAATTAGCCACACTTGCAAAATAAATCTAATGAGACTATTCTTCACTTTATTAGGCAGATGTTAATTGTACAAATGTATGTCATTAATGAATATGTTAGGAGGCTTGAAACATGAAGTCATGTTTTCGTTTAGAAAAAATAGATGAGTTACTCTTTAAAAGCTCAAAGTGACAGATTTCAAATATAGGTGATGTTTTAATGTGCCTAAATTTTCTATTGAAAGGAAAGATCAATTACATTAGAATGCCAATTTTGTTCAAGGAATTAAGGCTGTGGTTATGGTGCCTGGGAAATGAATGGAAAATCATAATTTTCCTGATTTACTATATTAGGTACTTCTGTTTCAGGCATATAGCAACTTCCAGATTCTACAAGACTTGTATCAGATACCAAGATATCATTGTTTAAATCATTGTGCTTAGGTTTTATGCCTTTATTTTGAAAAAAATTGCAAAGTAGCCACTTGATGAGATAGGTCACTTTTTAAGCAGAAATTATTTTGCTTTTTTTTTTCCCCCAAATTTACCTGAAACTTAGAGATGGAATTAGTGAATGATAACTTCCATTACCTAAATAAAATGAGAAATAAAATTCTGCTCAGCAGCATAGCTTTTCACTGCTCATGGCTAAAACTCAATTGAAGATTTTATTTTATAAGAATTTCAAAATATCAGCTGAGAGAACTAAAGAGTAAAATAAATTCTACATGAACAAAGTAGATACTGGACCCTAAGAACCCTCTACAAAACATGACGCATGCGTGTGCATCAGTCTTTAGCATGTGATAAACAATTAAGTCATTAATAGGTTCCAAATCTTTTTTTTTTTTTGCTTTTGAGACAGGGTCTCGCTTTGTAGTTCAGGCTGGCCCTGAGCTCACTATGGTGCCCAGGCAAGCCGCTGCGAACTTGGCAATCCTCCCGTCTCTGCCTCCCGAGTGCTGGGATGACAGGCGTGAGCCACCACGCCCGCCACTGTGGTATGCGGTGTTGATTGTTGGTGGGCGTGTCTCCATGCCCAGCATTCTATGTGGTTACCGGGGATCAAACTCAGGACCTTGCACTTGCGAGGCAGGCGCTGGAACCACTGAGCTAACCCTCCGGCCCTAGGTTCCAAATCTTTTTTTTTTTTTTTTTTTTTTTTTTTAC
>PVIC010028343.1:0-23279 GCA_004025085.1 Thryonomys swinderianus
CCTGTAGATGCAAATGAGTTCTAGAAAGTAGGACAGCTTTTATAGAGTGGAATATTTCTATAGGAAACTTGGTGTGGGAATATGATGAGGGGAAGGAATAAATATGATACAGAAAGAAAATAAAAGAGCATGTATAAGGGGGGAGGAGGGGGGAGTGGGTAGGGATATGGGTAAAAATGAGAATTAACTTGTGGCATATTGGTACAAATTTCCCAATGTTATATGTGATTTTGAGATGTATATAAATTGTACCAATAAAGAATTCAATTAAAAAAAAAAGAGTTCTTTCCAGAGACAATGGGGCCTGTCTCTCTGAGGATCAGTTTATATTGACTAAACACTGGTAGTGCAGTGGAAACAGAAGTTTTAAAAAACATAAATCACTTGTAGGTACTCACAGATCAAAGACTTTCATGAGATGTGCCTGAGGCTCAACAGCACTACCTAGAACAATCTCTAAGTATACTAATTATAGATGAGATTAGCACCTGATTGTGCCAGGCAATGTGCTAGTGCTAGGAAAAGAATTATATTATTTCAGGATCCTAATATCCCTGTGAGTCAAGTATAGTAAAACTTCAGAGTATGAGTAAGTTGTTCTGCAAGTGTTCTATAGGGTAAGCATATACTTCTAATGAATTTTAGCCTGAAAAATGAGTGATTCCCTGCAACAGTAGTACATGACATCGAATGTCATGTAAACATAATTGAGCCAATGAGTCTTTTGTCTCTCATCTCTCTCTCTGCCTCTTTCTTTGTTTGTCTCTGTCTCTGTCTCTCTTACTTTCCATAAAGGACTGTAGATGATACTCTCTTAACAGCAAGAATTTATAGAGGACCTCTCAAGTGAAGGAAAAGGCCAAGGAATCCCTAACTTCAAATGAGATTAGAGGGATATGTAAAATGTCAGAAACTGCAAAATTTTGTAGAAAAGCATTACTCAAATAAGGCTGTAGCAGTATGATCCATGAATCTGTTTACTACAATCCTCAAAAAGAGGCAAAAGCACATGTTATTGGACTGGTTTCTTGCTAAAGTTGCACAAAAAGAAAAAGATTCTGTCGAGCTAATCAACAGCAATCATTCTATTTGTGAGAGTGAGAGTCATACTGCACAATAACCCTGTTTTCATCTTTCTTGTACCAGCAGTAAAGATTTTAAAAGATAAACGGAACTTAATTTGTTCATTTTTCTATATACTTTGTATTTTCTTTATTTTTATTGTATTAGACTATTATAGTCAATTTTACATGTATTATCTGGGTCATGGAAAGAATTATCTGCATTTCCATTATTATAGGGGGAAATTTGCTTTGATATACAAGGGCTTTGGGTTGCAAGCATGTTTCCAAAATGAATTATGCTCACAAACCAAGGTTTTACTGTATTATTCTGTAGACCCTCAGAGAGCTTAATAATGTGCTAAGGTCATATTAGAAAATGGAGGCTCTGGCCAAGGGCCCCAAACTTCCTGAGTCCAAGTAATGCTTATATCATTGTTTTCTGTAGCATAATTTTGCCTTTTTACCTTTAAGATAATGCCCAGTATGCTGCCAGCCTTGTCTTACATCTACCCAGTTCTGCAAACATGTACTGAATGAAAGAATGAGTGAATGGCGTGTAATGTGCCTGAGAAAGGCTCTGAATCCTAAGCCAGCAGCGGCTCTCAGTTCCTATCTGGGATCTGCCCTGGGCTTTCCTCAACACAGCAGGATGCTGTCCCAGCGCAGTCAAGGCATCCTCATCCTGGGGAGCCAGGAATCCACGCTTCCCCCTCCAGAAGTCCTCACAAGCTTCTGACACCTTTTACCAGGATACAAGGCATCCAGAACAAATAAAACAAAACAAAAATAGGTCAGAGAGGAGGACACTGGTTTACATTACTTGTCCGACTAACGTTTGCTATTTGTGTTTGCTGTGTATAAGGTCAAAATGTCTCCAAATACCTTGAGCTTGCAGTCCTATGAGAAGCTTCCCCAAGAAGAGTGACAAATAGGAAAGCTTTTAGGGGTTTTGCTGGAAATAGTATATCTTCTAAGCTGTTCCTTGGAGACTGCTAGCATGGAGGGATGCCCCGTGTTGTTTTGGCATTGGCTGGAATGTGAAACCTTTCAGGTCACTGTGTTCTAGAAATACAGTGTTTGAGGTGGAAGAGTGTCCAAGACACGTGATCCCTAAAAAGCCACTTGGCTCAAGGTGTGAATCACATTTTCAGTCAAGAGTGGCTCACTCAAATCAGTAGTGATTACCTTGGCTCAAGCTTTCCCTGCTGTGGCTTCTCCTTTAATGTCTCTCTGTCCTTAACAGACTTTATTTTATTTTGTCTCCAGTGTACCAGAAAATGGGAGGTTGTTTTTACTGTAACTGAATGAATTAATTCAAGTATTTTTGTTTTAAGCTGAGTTGGCAGCTGATTGTCACAAGAGAGGGGATTGGCAGCTAATATAGTTTGAAATTAGGCATTTGTCATGATTCAGCCTACTCAGAAACCTTAAAAAAGTGTCAGATCTTAAAGGTTAGAATAGGATGAAGATCTGTGTTTATTGTCCTAGATTTCCCTCTATTCTTCTATACTTTTCTCTTTCTTTATTAATATTTGTCCTTGCTCACTAAATCATGTTCTTCTTTGCTTCAGTTTTCGACAGCCTGTATTTCTGACTCAATAGTGATGCTCTTGGCCTCAATAGGGTGGGAAAGCCAGTGAGGAATAATGTATTTTGTGACAGGGAGCATCCATTTCAAATCTCTGTCCACAGGACTGTTCACCTCCACCTGCGTAAACTTCCGGGAAGCTTAAACCCTTCCCCCCAAGTCATTGTTTGTCCTCTAGCATTGCCTTCCTCCTATATTTTTTTCTGTTTTCTTCTGTTTCTCCTTCTTCAATTTCCTCTGCTTCCAATCCAAAGAGAGCAATGGTAGCTATTCTCCATTCAGTACTGAGCCTATGTCACATATAATATTGAACACCTGTTTGGATCATGTCATTTAATCGTAACTGCAACCTTAAAAGATAAGTGAATCTCTCTCCTTTGTATGGAGGAGGAATGAGCTCCCTCCCTGTGCAGATGAGGACTGCACAATCTGCTCGGCCCTGTCACCTTCACCCTCCATTCCTCTCTTGGCCTCTGGGCTGAAGGTCCCTGTCACTAAGAGCGTCCTGGGTTAAGGAAGGCTCAGTCTGGGGTCTGATTACCTGGGGTTTTACATGTTGCCACACAGGCTGAAGCATCTTTGGGAGTGGTTTAAACAAGGGAGTGCCAAGGTCAGTGAGAAGGTCACGGAGGAAAGAGCCCTTTCTATTTATCAGCTGCTATTCTTTTAGGCACATTTGCATTCTATTAACACAGTTGGTATTTATAACAGCAGCATTGTTTTACCTTATGATATGTCCTAACCAACAGCTGAAAGTAAAAATACTTTCTAATAGTGAAACACATTCACTTAAAACAAATTCGTTCAAGTGTAAAAGATAAGCATTGTGATTTTTTAAATTGAATTCTTTATTGGTACAATTTATGTACATGCATTGTGATTATTACTGAAAGCCATTTCTATTCCACAGAACTGAATAGGGAAGTGACTAAGAACCACTTAGCATTTTATAACTTAAATAGATGAAAATATTACCCTTCCATTTTTAAAGATTTTAGGTCAGATATTTCACAAAATGCCAAAGATAAAATCTTAGATCTAGGGGAAAAAATTAAAAACCTCTCTTCTTTTTGCACTAAGGGTCTCGGAGAAGGACAAAGACATCAAAATGAAAAAATATGTACTTGTTTTTAGGTAGGTTGTGTCGCCAAAGCTTTATTCATAGAGATTAAGTGATGAATTTGCCTATCATAAAATGAAATTTTGTAGAAGTTACATAAGTTAAATTTTCTCCGTAGCTTGAAGTAAGATATAGTCTAGGATTGCAATGTTGATAAAGAGAATTAAATGTGTAAATGAACATTCCGGTGATATAGACATCAAATAATATCTTTTATTATTTTAATAATAATGTCAACTATATATTCAATAATAATAAATTTATTTGATAAGTTGGAAAAATTGGAAAAAATTTATATTATCTTAATTTGGCTCTGAAACTTGCTGCTTCTCCCATCAAAGTCAGTTAAATCAAGGATGGTTCATTTCAACGTTTCAATAGTTTATTTAATGCAACATCTACTTATTTGTGGCTCGTTTCCATTGTGCATCCTATGAAGCTCCCTAATTCTGGGGCAGGGCATATTCTCTTTCCTGATGTTCGCTCTCTCGTAAGGGGTTGTGCGTCAGTGAAAGAGTCTAGCTTCTCTCCCTCCCTCTGCTCACTCCTGGGGGTGTGGGTGGTGAAGGGCGCACAAAGTAGTAACCTCTCAGATGTGGTAGTGTTGAGGAGAGTTAGAGATGCTTTGCCTGCCTCTTCCTTTCTTCTCAGGAACACTATGTGTGAAGGTGTGTGTACTCACGCCTTTATCCGTGAGTAGTGGCTCTGATTCTGCAGATTAAGAAAGATTAAGAAAGCTGGCCCTGGTCTAGAGCAATAGCTAAGTTGGTACATCTTTAGATTCAAGGCCATCCTAAAACTATGTAATTTGCAAGACTCAGTGAAAGGTGAACATTCCAGTCCTTTTTGCTGAAAGGACAGGAAAAAATGCCTTTCTTTCATAAACATTAAGCTTTTTCCCTTTTGCCCCCCTTTTTCTCCTTGTCATGTGGTTTTTATTTGCTATTTAATGTCATTTTAAGTGAACTGAAACATTTTAATTATCACCATGAACTTTTTCATTCATCTTCCCATTGTGCAGTGACAGTTTGAAATGAAAATTTGAGAAGATTTTACTGCTGTACAAAACCACCAAAATTTTTTCAGTACTAGAAATGGAGCCCAGGGTCCTGTACATGCTAGGGAACCACTCTAACACTGAGCTACTTGCCCAAATCTTTTTCATTTTATTTTTTGTAACAAATTCTTACTACATGGTCCAGATTAGCCTCAGTCTTGTGATTCTGCTTCCTCTGCCTCCCGAGTAGCAGGGATTACAGGCTACTGTATCTGGTGAAGATTTATGATTGAACTCATGGCTGCAGTGGTGCTGGAGGTTGAACCGGGATCCTTGCTCATGCCAGACAAGCAGTCTATAACATTCAGCTATAGATTTAGCCTCCATTCAAAGAGACTTGTGACAATGAGATGCAGTTACTGCTTGCTTGCTTGCTTGCTTCCTTCCTTCCTTCTTTCCTTTCTTTTTTCTTTCTTTCTTTCTTTCTTTCTTTCTTTCTTTCTTTCTTTCTTTCTTTCTTTCTTTCTTTCTTTCTTTCTTTCTTTCTTTCATCTTTCTGTATTGCAGTTCTGGGAATTGAATATGGTCTTGAAGATATAGAGGTACCTCAGTTCACATTGATTCATTCTGCTTGCACAGTGAATTGGATGAGAACCAAATCAAATTCAGTGATTAGATTAATTGTTGACTTTATGATGTCTAGAGGACTAGACAAGTACTCTACCACTGAGCTGCATTTTCAGGCCCCAAAAGTCTTAATTCATATTTGATGGCTTATTGTTGGAGGGTGTCTTGAGCTGGCCAGAAGAGCATTCACCAATTAGCAATAGAGGACACTTCTTAAAACTGATAAAGGTCCTTTATATAAAAAAATCCACAGTTAATACTATTCTTAAACTGAATGCTTTCCTCCTAAGATTAAAAAGTCTTTAAAAAAAAACTGCATGAATGCACTCATTCGTAACTTGTCCCAAGCCCACTCTAAGCTCCTGCCTGCAGTAGTTATTGAAGGAAGAGGGCAAAGATAGGACCAAGTCCCAGGAGAAAGGGTAAGTCAGCCAATAACTCTTCTGAGGAAGAGGCAGCTGAAGAGACTGGTTGGGAACCAAGACTCTAAATCCCTGGAGCATGGTGATTTTTTGTCACGTTGGAATTTTAAAAACACAAATTCAAAGATAAAATTGTAAAGAATCTCAAGAACGCAACCAAAGGATCTTTAATCCTATCTGGGAGATTATTTTTAGCAATGATGTCTTGTGGCACTGAACTCATTGTGTGCATGCTTTGCCTGGAATCCTTTCTTAGGAAGCTCACTTGTCCATCAACAGGAGTATTACCTTAATATTGACTTTATTATTAACTGAAGTGATACTTTGGTTGTCATTTTACCTGTCACTTTGTCTTAATTTTCAATTGCTTCAGATCTCTAGCAAAAATGAGAACTCCCCAAATTCTAAGTAAACAGCTAATCTTTGATTTCTGGGAAAATACAAGAAAAACAACAATGAGGCTGTCAGTGTCTCGGGATCAAGTTATGTACTTCTCAAATTAGATACACTGTTAACAGTTGATTAAAAACATGGGCATGATTGTGAGATATATATAAATTGTACCAATAATGAATTCAATTAAAAAAAAAAACACGGGCATCGGAATCGAATTTGGACCCAACCTCCAAGTGCTATCACTTTAAACTGTTTTCTACCAAATTGTCTTTCTTCTTTTATCCTACATGTAAACTATGTATGATTATAGTATCTACTTCTCAATATTGTGATGATTTAATGAGAGTATTTATTTAGCATCTGTAAATACTTAATAGTGGATTTTTGTTAGTCAACTTTATATAAACTGTGTTCTAGCTAAATTCAAGACTCTGTTAAGACAACCTGTTGAGATAAAACACAGAACAGTGGTACTGATATATAAGGGAAATGATTTTAAAACATTTTAATGACACTAAGTAGTCAGTACTTTGGAAGAGCCCTTCATGTCCCAGCGCAAAGTGATTCTTTTTTTTTTTTTTTTTTTTTTTTTTGAGGCAGAGTCTCGCTTTGTAGTTCAGGCTGGTCCCAAGCTCACTATGTAGCCCAGGCAAACCTGGAACTCAGCAATCCTCCTGCCTCTACCTCCCAAATGCCAGGATTACAGGCGTGAGTGACCACGCCCAGCATTCCACAAAGTAATCACTTTGTGAAATACCATGATGCAGAAATGTCTCCTTGCAGCTGTATTAACCACTAAATTATTTATGCTATTAGTTAATTATTTATGTTATTAGTTAATTAACTAAATTATTGATGCATTAGAATCTATACTGAATCTTTATATGAATTTATAATTAATTCACAAAATAGATGTTATAAAATGATGAAACTTCAGCTTACTGAGGTTACAAAAATTGGCCGAGGTCTTCTATTGGTTAGTTGTAGAATTCAGACTTGAACATAGTTCGTTTTCAAGAGTATATTGCTTGCCCCAGCACCAATATTGTGGGCTAATTTATTTCAGCTGTGATATTCTATGCCCAATAAGTTTCATTATTACATCAGAATCCTATTTCTTAGCATATGAAGTTTGATAACACATATCAGTGGTCAGAAATCAGCAAAGGTTATGCTTAGGAAAACTTTAACACTGTATATTGTTTCACTAACTGTGGAAAAGGGGAAACTGTGTCATTTCTTTAGATAAAAAATAAAGACAGGTGGTATTTATTCTCACTAAATTTATACACTTACACATTCCTGTTAAGATAAATACTTCTACTTATTAAAAAAACTTTGAAGTGTTTCTAAGTTTATTGTGAACTTATTATTATTCAGTAAGTCCACTTGAGAGTATTTTTCTTAAGGCTATCATCCCCAAGACAGAAAAAAGAATTATAGGCACAAAGGTGTTTATATTGATTTTTATCTAAAATTTTAAATTAAATATACATGCCAGAAGTGTAAGATGGGTATAAAAGCTGAAAATCAATCAAGATAGTAATCATAGAAATAAAGAACAAATATTACAATATGCTCAGTATTTGAAAAAACTCCAAAACACTTTCATGATAAAATCAGTTAAGGAATTAAAGTAGAACAGAATTTTCTCAACTAACTAAAGGTATTTGCAAAAATTCATGGGTAACATTATACCTAACAATGAGATACTGGATGTTTTCTCCCTTAAAATGAGAAACAGGAAGAGGATATTTGTTCTCATCATTTCTGCTTCATAATATATTTGCACTGTGGTATGTGGTATTGATTGCTGGTGGGTGTGTCTCCACGCCCAGCATTGTATGGGGTTACCAGGATCGAACTCAGGACCTTGTGCTTGCAAGGCAGGCACCTGAACCACTGAGCTAACCTTCTGGGCCCTCCTCTAGATTTTTAAAAAATAGCTCTATAACATTTTAAACTTGCTTAGTTGATGGGCACTTGGGCTCTTTCCACAATTTAACTACTGCAAACTGAGCTGCTATAAACATGGGGGCACATATGTTGCTGTGATATGAATCTTTTAATTATTTCATGTATATAGCTAGCCAGGAAATGGCAGGGTCAAATAGGACCTCCAATCTTATTGTTTTTTTGTTTGTTTGTTTGTTTGTTTGTTTTGAGACAGGGTCTCACTTTGTAGTTCAGGCTGGCCCTGAGCTCACTATGTAGCCCAGGCAAGCCTCGAACTCAGCAATCCTCCTGTCTCTGCCTCTTGAGTGCTGGGATTACAAGCCTGAGCCACCACATCCAGCATTGTAGGTGGTTACCACTGAGCTAAATTTCTGTCCCTCCAATTTTACTTTTTGAGGAATCTCCACACTGTTCTCTGCAGTGTTTGTACCATTCTACACTGTCACCAACAGTGGAGAAGGGTTCCTTTCTTCTTGCAGTCCTGCCACCATTTGTTACTGGTTGGTTTCATGATAGTAGCTAATCTTTGTGGAGTGATATGGAATCTCAGTATTATTTTCATTGGCATCTCTTGAATGATCAGTGATGTTGAACATTTTTTCGTGTGTTTCTTAGCTGCCTTTACTTCTTCTGAAAAGTGTCTATTCATTGCAATATCCATTTTTAATTAGATCTTTAAATTTGTGGGGCCTGATTTTTAAGTTCTTTATATACTCTTGATAGTAGCCTTTTGTATGAGAAAAAGTTGGTAAAAAAAAAATCTTTCACATGTTGTAGGTTGCTTTGTCACTCTGCTTGTGTGAAGAAGCTTTTTAATAAGATGAGATCCTAGTTGTTGATTTTTTTTCTAGTTCCATGTGGCTGGAGTTTTGTTTATAAAATCTTTCCCTGGGCTGGAGGGTTAGCTCAGTGGTTCCAGTGCTGGCCTCGCAAGCGCAAGGACCTGAGTTCGATCCCCGGTAACCACATATAATGCTGGGCGTGGAGACACGCCCACCAACAATCAACACCGCATACCACAGTGCCGGACATGGTGGCTCATGCCTGTAATCCCAGCACTCGGGAGGCAGAGACAGGAGGATTGCTGAGTTTGCAGCAGCTTGCCTGGGCACCATAGTGAGCTCAGGGCCAGCCTGAACTACAAAGTGAGACCCTGTCTCAAAAAAAAAAAAAAAAAAAATCTTGCCCTATGCCAATGTCTCTAAGAGTTCTACCTAACCTAGTTGCGCAGCAGGTTTAGTATTTATATTGAAATATTTAGGTCTCTAATCCACTTTGATTTTAGTTTAGTGCATGATGGAAGACACAGATCTAGTTTCAGTCTTTGGCAAGTTGAAATCCAGTTTTTCTAGCACCATTTGTTAAAGAGGTTGTCTTTCCTCCAATGAGAGTGTCTGGCTCCTTTGTCAAAGATGAGGTGGCTTAGTATATCTGGACTTATTTCTGGATCTTCTAGTCTCTTCCACTGATCCAAGGGTCTGTTTTGTTGCCAATACCATGCTGTTCTTATTGCAGTGGTTTTGCAGTATAGTTTCAAGCTGGGGATTGTGACACCCCCTGCCATGTCCTTGTTGCTTAGAATTGCTTTTTCTACTCTGGGTCTTTTTTTGCTTCCAGATGAATTTTTGGATTATTTTCTCTAGCAGTGTAAAATATGCTGGGATTTTGGTTGGGATTGCATTGAATCTATGTAGTAATTGTGGGAATATAGCCATTTTGACAATATTCGTTCTTCCTACCCAAGAACAAGGGTTGTCTTTCCATTTTCTGATATTCTCTTCAATCTCCCTTTCCAGAATGTTGTAGTTATCAGATTAGAGGTCTTTCATCTCCATTGTTTGATTGATTCCTAGATATTTTATTTTTTTGGATGCTATTGTGAAAGGGATTGACTCCCCAATTTCTCTCTGAATGAATCTTTTGATCGGGTATACAAATACTACTGATTTTTGAGTATTGCCATTATATCTAGCTATGCCACTAACTCTGAAAATTAAGCCTAGATGTGCTTTGGCTCAGTTTTTAAGATCTTCTCTATAGAGAATTATGACTTTTATAAAGAGAATTATGTCACCAGCAAAAAATGACAGTTTAACTTCTTTCCTATTTTTATTCCTTTTATTTCTTTCTCTTGTCTAATTGCTTTGGCTAATGCTTCCAGCACTATATTGAACAGGAATGGTGATAATGGACATCCTTATCTTTTCCTTGATCTTAGTGTGAAAAGTTTGTTTTTGTCCATTTAGTGTGGTTCTGGCTATTAGTTTCTCATAAATAGCTTTTATCAGGTTGAGATAAAGTCCATCTATTCCAATTTTCAGTAGGATTTTGATTATGAATAGGTGCTGTATTTTGTTGAATGCTTTTACTGCATCTATTAAGATGCTATCTGGGGCTGCAGGGTTAGCTCAGTGGTTCCAGGGCCTGCCTCGCAAGCACAAGGACCTGAGTTCGATCCCCAGTAACCACATATAATGCTGGGCGTGGAGACACGCCCACCAACAATCAACACCGCATACCACAATGCTGGACGTGGTGGCTCACGCCTGTAATCCCAGCACATGGGAGGCAGAGACAGGAGGATTGCTGAGTTCGCAGCAGCTTGCCTGGGCACCATAGTGAGCTCAGGGCCAGCCTGAACTACAATGCGAGACACTGTCTCAAAAAGCAAAAAAAAGATGCTATCTGGTTTTTACTCTTGAGTCTGTTAATATAATGCATTACATTTATTGATTTATGTATGTGGAGCCACCCCTTGCATCCCTGGAATGAAACCAGTTTGGTAAGGATATATGATCTTCTTGATGACCCTCTGTATTCTCTTTGCCAGTATCTTATTGAGGATGTTTGCATCTCTGTTCATCAGGAAAATTGGCCTGTAGTTCTCTCTCTCTCTCTTTTTTTTTTTTTTTTTTGGTTGGATCTTTCTCTGGTTTTGGAATCAAAAAGTAATAGGGCTACTACTAGGAACGAATTTGGGAGTATTGTTTCCCTTTCAATTTCGTTAGAGTTTGAGAAGTAGTGTTATTAACTCTTCTCTAAAAGTTTTGTAGAATTCAGTAGTAAATCATCAGGACTGAGACTTTTCTTTGTCAGTACATTTTTAATTGCATTTTCAATTTCATAGATTGATATTGGGTGTTTATCATTTTCATATTTACCTATTTCTTCTGTGTTTTCCATCTTATTGCTGTACAGGTTCTCAAAGTAAGTGTTTATTAACCTCTGAATTTCTGCTGTATCTGTAGCAATTTCCTTCTTTTTGTTCCTGTTTGCATGGATTTGAGATTTCTCCTTCCTTGGTTTGATAAAGTTGGCTAAGGCTTTGTTCATTTTGTTTATTCTTTTGAAGAAACAAAACTCTGATTCCTTGCTTTTTTGTATTGTTCTCTTAGTCTCCATTGCATTAATTTTTGTTCTAATCCTTATAATTTCCTCCTTGTATGAACTTTGACTGATTCTGGCTCCTATTTTTCTAGTAGCTTGAAGTTTAGAATTAGGTTGTTTATTTGGGCTCACTGTTTTCCTAGCATGGGCATTCACTGCTATGAATTTCTCATTTCCCTTTCTTTGTCAATGCTAATGCTTTTGGTTTAATTCCTGGCCTGCTGTCTGAGTAATGTTTAATGGAAGTCTCTTACTTCCTAACATTTGGAACACTTAGGAGATGGCTACTTCCTGTGTTGTACTCCATAGGTATGTAACGGCCCATTAGGGATCTAAGTTCTGGATGGCAAGAAAGGTATTTAAACAGAGCTATCAGATCACCTTGGTTTTATCTTTGATATCATCAAGAGCATCAAACACAGCACAGGAAATGACAAACTGTGACATTCACTATTCTGATACTTTTAACCTCATGAATTAGATCTATTACCATATGCCAAATTTAGAACCAACCGCAAATATGTTTCCAACATACAGGCCCTTCAATATAGCAGCATAGCCCTTTAGGAATGAAGGGTCACCAGGGAATTGGCGGGGAGTAGAGAGAAGGAAAAAGAGAGATTAGAAATAGGGTTAGAAGGCACATAAAAATCACAAAAACCAGCACTTGGGAGGCAGAGGCAGGAAGATTGCTGAGTTCCAGGCTTGCCTGGGCTACACAGTGAGCTCAGGGCCAGCCTGAGCTACAAAGTTAGACCCTGTCTCAGAAGAAAAAAAAAATCACATAAACCCTGGAAGGCTGATAGAAGCTAGAAGACAAAAGAGACAGAAGGGACAAATTCCAAACAGAATAGACTAACAAAAGCAGGAAAACTAGAAACTATATTCACTGTCATATAACATTACAGAAGAAAGGGAAAGCAGGGAGGACTGAAACATGCAAGCTTCATGGAACTGATATTGACCAGAGGATAAAAGAACATGAAGAAACCAAAGAAGAATATTGGTACCCAGTAGCAACAAGCAATCAGAAAACTATTTTCCCTCTTCTATAAAAATAAGAACTGTTGAGAGAAGAAAAAAACAAGATTGGGCAGGCTCAACAAGAAGAAAGTAGAGGAATGAAGAATAAAAGAGAGGGCAGAAAGCAGAATAAGAAAGAAAAAGAGGAAAGGAGGAAAAGAATAAAAGAGAAGAAAAATAATAATAGCAAAAAATAAAAACAAAAAACAATACCAAAATGACCCTCAAGGCATGTACCCACTGTCTCCTGTAGACAATATGGGCTGTGGCATGTAGATCAGAGTTAATCACAGCAAATAGCCATAGCCCACTGAAAATCTGTCTGACTGCAATGCCTGAGTGGACTCAAGAAATTCCTGCGGGGTTGAAAGTACAGTGTGTCCAGGTTCCTGTATGTGTCTCTGGCCCCACAAACTCACCAAGGGTTGTAGATCTCAGGTTTTCTTCACTCTCCCAGTGGGCTCTTTTTCAGTATGGTGAACAGGATGCTGTAATGCAGGGACAGGATGTGGTAATCTGACTGTGGCTGGCACTTGTGTCAGGGTACTCGGAAGTTAATCTGTTTTTGATACAGCCCCTACTACTGGTTTTCAGATCCTCAGCCCCTTGGGGCAGTGAGTGGAGCTTCCTTACTTGACTGGTACCAATCCTCTGTCCTCTGTCTGGAACCAATTTATATATGTTAAAAGCACCAGGTGCTGCCATCCAGTGTGATTGCTGCTCCATTCCACTAGCCAGTTTCTCTGTAGGGACCTGTGAGCAGTCATAAGTCACCAGTCATCTGCAGGTTCAGCAACCCCTGCCCTGCTGCTGAGAGTCCTGGCTGGAAGCAGAGGGGAGTGCAATATCCTTTTCATTAAAGTTTTGTTTTTGCTGTCTTTTTTCTTTTTTAACCTCAGATCCTTCCTGAATCTTAGGGACCCACTTCTCTCCTTTTTTTTTTTTTCTTTTTCCTTGAGCTGCTATATTCTGGTTTGGGAATGGTAAATTAAGAAGAGATTCTTTGTATGCTGCTCATCACTCTGTCATCTTCCCAGAAATCTGTGCTTTCTTGATATTTTCCTTTTCATGTCTTACATTGTATTTTTCTCTTATTTCCTCTTAAAATTTTCATGTTTTGGAAGATTATATTGTGTATGATTAAAGGGATAACCCTAATCTTTTTTATTTTTATTTAGCGAGGACCAATTTAGCAAACTTCAGTCATACAAGAGCTAATCTTTTCCTCTCTACTTGATCTATTTGTCAATTTGCTATAATTAGCATCTTGGATTTTTAAAATTTTTTTGAAAGTCTCTGAATTATAAATTCTGTTTTTGAGAAATTATTTCAAATTACCTTCACTTTTGAGTGGGTAATTTAGGTAGAATACAGAATTTTAGATACAGAGTTATTTCTTATCAATACTTTAAAAATACTGCATTTAAAAAATTTCTACTGTTGCCATTAAATAGTATTTTTCCAATTGAAGGGCAGCTACTTCACTGATAATCTGGCTTTTCTTACTGGTTACTTCAAAGGTTTTTTTGTTTGATGTTCTGAAAATTTACTATAATATGAAAAAATGTGCATTTATTATTTACCTGTTAAAAGTTTTTTATGAATCTTAGATATGAAGGTTCTTTTTTACATTAATTTTAGAAAATTTGTAAACTATCTCTTTTATATTATTCTCTGCATCATTTTTTTCTTACTCTTTACCTATAGAATCTAATCAAGTTTATGCTGGATTTCTCCTATCTTCCATCTCTTTCATGTTTCCTGATGCTTTTCTCATATTTATTTTTGTTTCATTAACTATCAATCTGTGCTGTTTTTAAAATATCCTTATTTTTCATATTTACTAAATCTCTTTAGATTTTTCTAACCTGCTTTTTAAACTTTTAGATAAATTTTTAATTTTAATAACTTATTAAAACTTTTTGAATTGAGCCACTTTCCTAAGTATTCCAGTTTCTTTTCATGATATCATATTCATTTGAGTTATTTTCTATGCATTTCTTATAGAAATTTCTTTTCTATGCATTTCATGGTTGATAATTTTAGCTTTTGGATGATCATTTCTTTGAATGTTTTATGATTTTTCATTAAAATTTATCTTTAAATAATTCAGTTCTATTCATTTAGTTTGCATTGCTGGAAATTGAATTTTAGGCCTCATGCTTGCTAAGGAACTACTTTGCCACTGAAATACATTCCCAGTCCTAGTTTGGTATTCTATATGAGAATCTTTAAATACACCTCTGAATAGAATTCTAAATTAATTTCTATCTACACCTGCCAAATGACCCAGGAGTATTACCATCGATCATTACTGCAGTTTTCTACACTTGGAGTTTTCTAGATCAAGTAGGTCATTTAAACCATATCTCAAGCAGTTGACAGAAAGAGTATAAATTATTTAAAAATTATTAGGAGACCTTCTTTTATTCTCTCCTCCCAAAACTTAGTGGTATACAAACCTCATGTCAGATCTATATAAGAATAATTTTTCCCTTGTGTCCATTCTTTAGTTAAAAGTTGCAACCCTCTAAGATTTGGGTCTGCAAGGATGGTCTTTGTTCTACCTCCATTCCTTACCTGCTCCCAAGACATAATCCTCTGTCTCTTCAAGGCCAGTAGAAACTACAGTCCTAGCTTAATGAGATACATGTTCTATTAACATATACAGAATTTCCCCTTCCTCATTTGTTTTCATCTCTCCTATAATTCTGAAACCTAAGAATTGTCCATTTTCTACTTTATCTTCAAAACCACATTTGTTATATTTTATGCAATATTTTTAAATATTTGTATGGGAAATATACTATGATGTCAATTTATTAGAACTGTTGGCATATTACTCAGCATTTACAAATATATATTTTAAGTTTAGAAGAAATATACATATGAGTTTATTATGTGTTTATTCTTAAAGTAAAGCATGAATCTTCCCTGGATTACTTTCTGATTATATTTACCTTTCATAAAAGTCAAGCAGACCTCAGTAAATTATTTTATTTCCTACTGTGAGAAGAATTTCCAAAGCTTTCACTTTTCCAGTATGGATGGACTTTCTAAGATATTAAACAATCACTAAATCTCAGTTTAATTTGACAATATCTGCCACATATAAGTCTTAAGTAATTTAATTTTGTAATAAATTGTATCTATCCAAATAACATCAGAAATAGACAAAAGAAATAGTCATACTATTAGTCAGGTGCTTGGTCATAATGATTATGCTATTATTTTATAAATAAGTGATGATGGTGATGATGATGATTTCTACATAGCATTTGGTCACCTGTGAGTTACAGGTGACCTGGAAAAATCAACCACATTTAATTCAAAACAGATATTTTTATGGCATTAACATTATATTCCTGGTTGTCATTGTGAAGAATAGGATAATCAAATTCCTTACCTTGGCATCCCTTCTAAGGCAAGATCATCACCTTAAATTATAACATATATGTTACTATAGTTTCTTCTAGTAAATTATAACATATATTACTCTAGAATTTCTTTTAGTGTTTATACTAACTAATAGAAGGTGTTATGATTAAGCATGACACCTGGGACTATCTGAGTCAATGTCAGGGCCCAGAAAGAGATAAAGGGTCAGTTTCCTTTCTTTCTTTATTATTCCACATCTACCACAAAACTGGAAATGAATGAAATCTCAGGGTTTGGAAAGTGTCTGCTACTGCTGTATTGGGATTACTGAATGATGTTCTCATACAAATTGTGTCTGAGAAATCCTTTTGGACACTGCCATTCCTTGCAGCCCTTCAAGCAGTCAAATCTAATCACCATAAGCTATTTGACTGTAAACAAAGTGTTTCATGGAGAAATTATGCTGATCCTCCAGAAAGTGCTCACTGCATTTTCTTAGCAATGAAACACATAGCACTTGGAGATCCTTCTCATGAAATCTTTGGCCAGTACCTTTGTCCAGTGGTCTTGGACTGACTATGAGATTTGGAAAGATTATAAACCAGTATTGTGCTTGCTAGGCATAACAAAGGAAATTTTGCCTTTCCAGAAGGCAAAATAAAGAACTGTGGCTATAATCCATTCTGATTTTTACATTTTATCTCATAGAACAAAATAGGTTCAATCAGTTTCATCTCAAAATATTTTATGAAGTTTCTACTCTGAACTCATATATCTAATACAATCATACCATCTCCCCCTTTTTGCAGTAGAATTTTCCAGATACTTTTGTGAAGAGAATAATGAAAACTTGGAGAAGTATCATGTTCGAAATGAAATTTCATCACTCTGGGGGAAAAATTTGGGATGAAAGAAAGTTGTGTATAGTATATAATTCAGATCTGATCATAAAATGATTTAGATTCTTTCTTGGATAGAGTCTGAAAAAATCTGTTCTCCAAGTTTTAACTGTAATTCTGCCTCCTGGGAAATGGATGTGTTACATAAATTTTAAAACCAGCTGTCCATTTGTGCTAGGGAAATCTTCCTAGGGAGGATTGACTCATTCAGGGGAAGAGCAATTGCCTTTCCTAGAATGGAAATGTTTGAGTTAGGATGATCATAAGAGTTAAACTGCATTTCTGGAGACAACAATGCACTTCTTGCAAGTGTTTATATTATGCTGTGTCATCTTAGAATCATAATGTGCATTTACACTGGTGAATTTCCATTCTTGCAATGCTGGTCATGAATGACCAGGACTAGAGAAAGTTAATAAAAAATGAACTTGCCTTTTGATATCAGTTACACATCTTGCTTTCTGGAGAAACTTAGCCTGAGCAGCTTCTCTAACTACATCAACTATTGTAGTATAAGATGCTGTACAGTGATCTTTATTTAAAATTTTAAACTTTATTGGTACATTATATATACACATTACGATAATGCTCAACATTCAGAATTTATACTATGTATACTTATCTTTATACCAATTATTGTACTATTCTCTTTATTAACAGTTCCTTTGCATTTTTCTGTATTTAGCTGAGATGTTACAGCTGCCTTAATCCAAATAGTAGAAATTTAGAACATAAGCCCTACAATAAATATTTTTTGATCACAGACTTGTTGTGCTCCATACTGTGATTCAAACTCAAGGTATTTTTATCTTGTCGTTCTGCCAAATCCAATATGTAGCATCTAGTTACCATGTTTCTCTGCATCAATCTGTGCAAGAAAAAAGTTATGGATCTTGAAGCAAAAGAAATTCTTTTGGGGCAGATTTTGCAGTAATACATCATTTCTACTCAGGTTCCATGGCTAAAGCCAGTCACATGACATGGATTTATAGAAGCAGAGAAACATTAACTCTATGTCCAGGAAGAATAGTATACAAGTTTGGCAAACAGCTGGCCACTGTTAAACCATACTGCCTTCATTAGTCCAATATATTTCAGATGCAGGATCACAACTGTCCTCGAGAAGCTACAGTTCTCTGAATTTCTAATTTGTTCTAAACTGTGGGAAGTAGGAGATTCTCATATTCTAGAAATCAGATGAGTTAATTCACACATAGAAGCTTCTTGAGCTACATGTGTGTTCTAGCCTTTATAGTCACAATGTACAGGTCAGGAGTCAAAACCAAAGAGCAAAGAGAGAAGTAGGAGACAATCTTCACCATACATTAGTGGAAAAACAAAGGAGTAATCCAGACCAATATTGTTAAAGCCCACTGGATGTGACTTTTGATCCCTAACAAATGGGGTATGATAGATACAAAAATAGGTCCAGCTGAATCATTACAAACCAATCTCAATTATCTCCATGTAGACTAGGATAGTACTATTAATGCTCATAAATTAGTTAGAAAGTTATTCTGGATCCCTGTATTTATTCTCGCATAATTTTTTTCTGCAAAAGTCAGTTTAGACAAGAGTTTGGAAATGGGTCCTTAACTGAGTTCACTGAGCCTAAGTCACATAAATTCCAGATAAGGTCAAGTGGGCTCAAAGTGTTGGAGATCCTGAAGGTGACCCTCAAAGAGGGCAGAAGGTGCACCCACTGTGCCATCCAACACTGTGTTTAGTCTGTCCTTCCCAACAGCCCTCCAGAACTACACTACTGGAGACCAAATAGGCCCTTGCCTTCCTGAAAAGGAAGTATCTAGAAGTTGTACACACATAGATAGTGTATACAGACATATTAAATATGTTAAATAACTGAGAAAGGCTAATTTATATACTTGGTCTATGATTTAATGAAATTCTACAAAGCACTTTTCTAGGCTCTTTGAAGATATGGAGGAAGGGTACCAATGACTGAGTTAGTCTAGGTAACTTTAGTGGTTTTGCAGGAGGAGATAAGAAACATGTCCATCTCACTCTTATATGTGGCACAATGAAGTGCTGAAGCAGGAATATAAAGAAAATATAATGGCAGTATAGAAAATGAATGGATTAATTCTACTGGGTGGTAGCTAAAGGAAGTCTTAGAGGAAATGCTATTTGAGTTGAGTCTTGCAAGATTGGATTACAGATGGTAGAGATGATGCAAGAAAAATTTATGTGAGAAAGGTGCAGAAATAAGCAGGTCATGTGTTTGGAGAATAGAGAGTCATCTGACTTCACTGGAAGCAATTCAGTCATTACTCAATAAATATTTATTGAGTGTTTTATGTGCCAGATACTATTATAGGCACTTGTGATACATCAATGAACAAAAGCAGATTAAAGTATCACAAAATAAAACAAAAACTGTCTCGTATTCCTTTATGGGTAGGAGGAGCACAGAAGATGTGAGAGAATAAAAAGATAAGAGTGAAAAGACTCAGGCCAGTATTCTGAGAGTGTCAAATGCTCTGCTGATAAGCCAAAGAGGCTGTGCTTAGAATACAGATTTGGAGTTCCTTGGTTTCCTGTGAACACCAAAGTCTTGGGGGAAAAGAGTGGTCCCCAGAGAGACACCGAGAAGGGAATATCGAGTGATGCCAGCAGTAACTAATAAGGGAATGGGGTGGGGTTATCTGTTAGAAGAGACTGAAATGAATTGTAGGAACATGTGGCTCCAAAGGGCACACAATTGTCATCTGGATTGTTGGCTCTCCAGTGTCTAGCGTACCCCTGCCAACATAGAAGGTGCTCATTTTTCCTCTTAAATGAATACATTATTAAAAGGAGCAGAAACTGGTTTCACAGATTTTAGAAAGAGATGAAACTTTAAAACATAAATTGAAAATCTTCTGAAACATTAATGAAATAAACAACTGAGTCATTTGTTCTCTTTGTCCCACTCAATCTGTTATTTACCTTCTCTCCCCTGCTTTCTACCCACAAAGAGAGTGACCTTTACAAAGGGAACTACACCTGCACTTTGTTTCCCACTGTCTTAGGGAAGATACTAGCAACACAATGGAGTGAGAGAATTAAGTAGAGAATTTCTTCTCATCTCTCCCTATGACCTTTTGTTATCACAGAGGCTGATTCTCTCCTTAGAAGACCACAGCTTTTATCAGGCAGCTGCAGGTTTTGATTATTTCTCATAACGCTCACTTTCTCACTTGCCTTCCACCTTTTGCTAGTTCCTGGATGTCTCCTCGCAGGGTTCTGTTGTCGTTTGGGTCTGGATGTTGCCCCAAAGCCTTGTGTGGTTAGAGGTCGCTGAACCTAGAATATGTGCTGTTGGAATTAAGGGCATGTGATTACTAAACCACTAAATGTGAGTGATTGGTTTAACACCACCCTAATCCCAGAAGTCTAGTTGGGAGAAAAGGGGCAAAAAGATGTTACTAAGATCCATGGTTGTTTTGCTGTCTTCTGTCGCCATGAACTGTTGCTCCCTGCCATGTGCCACCCTGCCTTGCACCCAACCAATTATGGGCTGAAACCTCCATGAACTTTAAGTCCAATAAATCTTTCCTCATTTAACTTTGGGTGTCAGGTATTTTTGTCTCAGCAATGAGCAAAAAGTAACTAAAACAAGTTTGTGGAGATCAGGTGAGAAGAATAAGGCCTAATTGGCCTCCTCAGTGAGCACTGAGGAGAAAGAGGACATGAAAGCCTGTTAATACGCTTCAGAGAAAAGTAAAAACACCTGAGGTTAAGTTGTTTTTTGGGGGGAAGTACCCCAGAGGCAGGGAGACAGATGAATCCTATGGAACTCTAGTTGCTTGTGCCTGTGTCTGAGGGAGCAAAGCCAATGTGCCAGTCACTCAGGGCCCTGTGTCGAAGGCAGATAAGAGTCTTCTGGTCCCCTGGATTTTAATGTTTTTTCTGTGTCTTATTATTTTTATCTTCCTTACCCTTTGGTCAGGTTCAAGCTCAGCTTATAGGGTTGTACCTATAAACACAGGTTGTTTCTGGGAAATAGGGTGTATTAATATTTGCTAAAATAGGAGATTATTCAATATGAGAAATGGCAAAGAGGAACAAGCTTGAATGTTGTGAGGCTAACCATGTTCTGCACAGTGAAAGATTAAGAAACTGTCAGAACTCTCCAACTTTAACTGTGATCTTCTAGTAGTAAGCAAAACAGAAGAAGAGCATTTCATCTCTGCAGTCTTCCCAAAAAGCGATATCCCCAGTCCAATTACGAAAACAGCACAAGACAAACTCAAGAAAGAGAATGTTATACGGGAACCCTCATGGCACTCCTTAGGACTGTCAAGTCATTAATAAAAAAAACCCAAAGGCACGGAAGCTGTCAGACCAGAGGAGGCTGTGAGACACAGCTACTAAATGTAATACACTGCCCTGGATTGGATTGTGGAACTCAAAGTGGCCACTAGTGGAAAGGCCTGAAAACCAAATAAAGATTGGAATTGAGCTAATTAAAATAATTGATTTCTAAAAGTCTCTTCCAGACAGTAGCTGTACAAGTAGTATTTATTAGCTAATTGCTTCAAAGCTGTGTTCATGTTGCTTACAAAATACCAGGGAAAAGGGAACCCTTAAGTAGTGTAGAAGGCCTTCATCAGTGCTGCCCTCTCTCCAGACTTCCTGCAGTTATTTGTTTCGGGGCTTCCGTGTGTGGGGAGCCAAAAGCAACCTCTGAGGCCACACTGAGGGAATGTCTGCTGTCTCCTGCCTGTTGCTTTCCCAGATCAGAGCTCATTGTCCATCTGCGGTAAGAGCAGCCACAAGGGAGCCAGCGGGGCTTCATTCCCTTTCAGCCTTTGTGTCTGGGGCTCCTGTGTGTCCCCTGAGGTACACAGCTGTTCCTGTGGTGTGTCACAGCAGCAGCGTGCCTCTGGCTCCTAGGATTTTCCTAGCTTCAACACACACACACACACAAACACACACACACACACACACACACACAGAGTTTATGGAGCCCCAGTGTGAAATCATGCTGGCTCTGATTCATGACATTTTCCTGAGACTTTATAATGTTTCTTTTTTCTAAATAAGCAATTTCAGGTCAGGTAAAAATATGAGTAAATCATGCCTGGATCCAGTTCCAGATGTATCAGTTTCTGTTCAATCCCATTTTCTCCCTTTTATGGCTTTGGGACAGTAAAAATAAGCAGGGCCTCCACTCCAGAGCCTTCTGAGTGTGCAGTATATAAATGGCACGCTGTGAAGGGAGCCATCACTCCCTGCCTTGGTCATGACTGACCCGAGCATTTTCTCAGGCAATTATCTGAAACAGAGCAATAACAGGAGTAATGATTCTGGCACACTGGAGACCCTGGGAGGATCAAAGAGGCTGAGGTGACAGTTCAAGAAACAGAGAGGAAGCAAGCCGTCCCCTGCTGCCAACACTAACACAGCCCTGCACGGAGAGTCTGGGAGAACCCAGGTGCCAAGTGTCTGCCTGCATTTTGTTTGAGGGGCCAGTCCAGAGCAGGTCAGAGAATTATGGCTTTTATCAAGCAGACATTGTGGCTGTCTTTGAGGATGGCCAAAGTCTCACTCACTCTTGAGAACTGCAGCACATGGGGGCTTTGAAAGAGAGGGCATGCATATTTTCAGGGAAAGTGGTGCCCACATGAGACTTCATTTATGTGGAATATACAGGATAAGGCTGAAAGGAGTGAAATATTTGCAAAGAAATTAAGAGCCAAGGCTCTGGAGACAGACTGCCTGCGTTGCAGTCCTGCCTCCCACTTACCAGCCAGTGCAACAAGAGCAAAGTGTATCCTCTCCACCTCAGTTCTTCATCAGTGGAATGAAAAAAGTGGTACCCAAGTCACAGGTGGTCCTGGTGATGGACACATATGGAGTAATCAGAAAGCTGCCTCCCCCACCATATTCCTCAGTATATGCTAGTATATTTCCATTTTAACTATCTTAGTTCAGGAAAGAAAGCACTAAGATTTCTAAGATTTTGTAACATGCTTTTTCACACTGATTGTTCTTTGAATATTCATTGAGGTCTTAAAATGTCTAGGCCTGGGGCTAAACCCTGTAGTACCAAACTCGGGCACTAGCAATCGGATCTAGCTTTTTGCCATTAAGAATTTACATTCCAGCTGGATCTGTTGGTGTGTACCTAAGAATCCCAGCAGTTGGAAGGCTGAAGCAGGAGGATTGCGAAATTGAGTCTGGCCCTGACAACTTAGTGAGACTCTATCTCAAAACAAAATTTTTTTTTTTTTTTTTTTTTTTTTGCTTTTTGGAGACAGGGTCTCGCTTTGTAGTTCAGGCTGGCCCTGAGCTCACTATGGTGCCCAGGCAAGCCGCCGCGAACTCAGCAATCCTCCCGTCTCTGCCTCCCGAGTGCTGGGATTACAGGTGTGAGCCACCACGCCCAGCATTATATGTGGTAACCGGGGATCGAACTC